>JAVLVB010000551.1:534310-544787 GCA_032876305.1 Orestias chungarensis | reverse complement strand
TTCCTATTTTATTTATTTTACTTACTTTACTTCGATTTTATTTATTTTAATTTAATTTAATTTTTTAACTTATTTTATCTATTTTAATATTAGCTCTTGGGTGGAATAGTACCGTGAGTACATAATTTCGTTCCACTTCATGTACCATCATGTATGTTGAATGACAATAAAGAATCCTTGAATCCTTGAATCCTTGAATCCTACTATCTATGTTGTAAACGCCCTGGCAGATGACGTTGGCTAGTGATGGTAGATGAGGCGTCATGAAGCGTTTCGACACAGCAAAACTGTATTGATACTGTGTCACTGAATACTGATACCTGCTGGAAATTAATAATCCCCACAGGCAACGTAGATAGACTCATTTGATGAACCAATGTAAACAATAACATTTAACTCATTTTATGTTATTGTATATTATATATTGTATTATTTCATATCTTAAGTTAAATTGGAAGTATGTGATATTCTTAGATACAATCAATAAATAATGTGAACATGAACCATAAAGTGAACATTTAAGTGAATGTGTTTCTTGGGTTTCTTTACAAATTTTTCTATAAAAAAAATACGTTTTCCAACGTTTTGAAATTTAGTCTGTTACTCTTTTTCGACTCAGAGTCAATTTCAGCTGAATTTTGATGCTTTAAAGAACCGGATGAAAGAACGAAATGAAAACAATTCTCTTATTTTCCGATGTAAGATCAAAATGGTCCCTCACTGCGGAAATCTTTTTGTTTGCCTTGAGGCTCCATAGTTGACGCTGTACCAGAAAAGATCAAGAATTATTTTCTCAATAGCATCCAGTTGACAGATTCGCTTCCTTATAAACACAGTTTGGTGGTTCAGTGTCAATTTCACATCCTTTATGTCAAAGTTTTACTTTAATATAATACAAGTGAATAATATAAAACAGTTCTGTGTGACACCATGCAAACAAATGCTGTGTTTATTTTTTGGAAGAGCGATAATTGTGTTTGCACTGTTAGAAGGACGTACAGCAGCTTAAAACTTAATATTATTAAAACAACTCTGGGCTGCAGATGAGACCTCAGAGTAGTGATAAACCTTAAATGTAGTAATAGATCAATATTGTTACAGATCATGTTTTACTATTAAATATTTGGAGGACCATAAAATAAAAACGTCACAGAAATATGTCGTGTTAAAAAATGCGGGAAGGGAATTGAACTAACAACCCTCCAAATAAGAACACCTCCATGTAATCCACTCGACCACCTGCACATACATCCAAATGTCCCCTCTACCGATTCATGTTTGAGGCGCAGACCTGGATAAACTGGTAACAGTCACATCTGATGTTTAGCGAGTTATGTTTATTATATTTCAGCGGCTCTCATCGACACAGTAAAAGGTTACATTGATTAAGAAAACATAGAGGAATTATATTTAATTTCTTATGACCAGATATTAATAAAAAAGCTGGAAATTAAACTGACACAAAGACCTTGTTTATGGAAATGAGATTGTCTTTTTAAGATCATATAAATTATCCTAATTTTAAGGGGAAAATAAATTAAATTGTTAGAGAAATTACAAAACAATTGCATTTAGTGGAGGATTTATTCTCCCTATTTATTGTCGTAGAATGATTAAATTAGGGAAAAGTGTCCCAAACAACTCAGGGCATGATGATAAAACCGCAGTTCTTTTTCCAAGCATGGATGCGTCGGAAATTAAATTTTTTCTGACTATGTTAGTTTTTACATGATCTTTGCAACGTGACATAAGAAGTGTTTGTCAAAACACTTGATTTAACATTTAGATGTTATAAAACACTTGATTTAACATGTAGATGTTATAAAACACTTCATTCAACATTTAGACGTTATAAAACACTTGATTCAACATTTAGATGTTATAAAACACTTGATTCAACATGGTGATGTTATAAAACACTTGATTCAACATTTAGATGTTATAAAACACTTGATTCAACATTTAGATGTTATAAAACACTTGATTTAACATTTAGATGTTATAAAACACTTGATTCATCATGTAGATGTTATAAAACACTTGATTCAACATTTAGATGTTATAAAACACTTGATTTAACATTTAGATGTTATAAAACACTTGATTTAACATGTAGATGTTATAAAACACTTGATTCAACATTTAGATGTTATAAAACACTTGATTTAACATGTAGATGTTGTAAAACACTTGATTCAACATTTAGATGTTATAAAACACTTGATTCAACATTTAGATGTTATAAAACACTTGATTCAACATTTAGATGTTATAAAACACTTGATTCAACATTTAGATGTTATAAAACACTTGATTTAACATTCAGATGTTATAAAACACTTGATTTAACATTTAGATGTTATACAACACTTGATTTAACATTTAGATGTTATAAAACACTTGATTCAACATTTAGATGTTATTAAACACTTGATTCAACATTTAGATGTTATAAAAACACTTGATTCAACATTTAGATGTTATAAAACACTTGATTTAACATTCAGATGTTATAAAACACTTGATTTAACATTTAGATGTTATACAACACTTGATTTAACATTTAGATGTTATAAAACACTTGATTCAACATTTAGATGTTATAAAACACTTGATTCAACATTTAGATGTTATAAAACACTTGATTCAACATTTAGATGTTATACAATACGAGGGAGAGATAAAAAACTGTAAACCAAGTCGTTCTTTTCAAATCTTTTGTTTTACTTTTCATTACATTTCAACATCTGACCTTCAGGAATTATTCAGAGCTGTTAAATAAGATCTGCAGCAAGTTCAGATCTGTTCTGACCTCTGATGAATCTCAGGCTCTGAAACAATAGATAAAACCATGAATTACAGACGCTTTTGTAAATAATTCAAACAAGGCAATATACTCTCCTAAAATAATGAAATGTGTGTTTAAGTAGTTATTCTCAGGATCCTAACAGATTTCTTACAGAAAGCGGTTCTATTCTGCATTTGTAGTTCTTTATTCCTGGTTTGGTAAAGGGTCCTGAAAGGCCACGCCCACAAACACATCTGCTTTTTGCAGCTGTCGGCACGAGTTGATTTAGGCACCAGTTAATCTATCACACCGGTATGGGAGACTGGAAGCACAGAAGCAGAGAACAGAGGAGGGGAATATTTTTTTAGATGAATAGTCTTCTGTTAAGTCCAGTGTGTCCCAATCTCAGTCTTGTTAACAATCTTTCTTCATTTGTATCTACTTGTTGCTCTCATCTCTCCCACTGTCCTTTGAATATTATAAAGCCATCTTCTTTTGTTTTCTTCATTCCATTCCTTCTGCCACCTTTCCTTTAGTTTTTGTTTGATACTTTTTGCTTCAGATTTAATGTTATTGTGAAGTTGATTTTTCCTGTTGTTGCTCTGTTCGCTGCCCTGTCTGCTGCTTCATTTCCCTCCCCCCCCGATGTGTGCTGGTACCCATATAAATGTAATTTTTAACTCCATTATCTTTATTATAAATAGTATTTGTTGTATTTCTAAAAATATTTCTGGCCTGCTTTCTGAATAACTATTATGAGTGCTGAGCTTAAATCTGAGCAGACGATTGTTTTCAATGGTTTTATTTCTTCTACCCACTGCACGGCTAATAGTAATGTTAATATTTCACTGGTTTAGATTGATAATCCATTTGTGATTATTTTAGCTTGTTTTATGTTAAACTCTGGTAAGATTATTGTAATTCCTATTTTTACTGTCTGATCTTTTGATGCATCTGTATAAATCTGAACATAATTATAATATTAACTATGTCTTCCTGAACTGTGTACAAATTAAATTTTAATATTTTATCATTTTTCTTTTTCATGAGTGTTAAATCTACTTTTGCTTTTGGTAATATCCACGGTGCTACTGTTGAAAATGGTACTATTGGACTTATTGTTATTTTGTTTACTTGAAATTTCTCAACTTTTTTCCCAATCACCCACCCAAATCTTCTAGTTTCCCTTCTAGAATGGTTAATGTTGGATGATCTGGTTTATATCCCTGTAATTGTATCCAGTAATTTATGGCTTTTTGTGTTCCAGTGACATTCTAGTGACATTTCTCACACTGCTACTTAAAATGCTGCTGTTGGTGTGGTTCTAATTGCTCCAGTACATAATCTAAGTGCTTGATGGTGAATATTATCCAGTTTTTTAGACGAAATTTTGCTGCTGATGCATATATGATACTGATCTTATCATACCTCTGTATATTCTCCTTAAAGATATTCAGTCTGCTCCCCATTCCTTTCCTGCCAAATATCTCATTATATGTAAGATTTTTTTACATTTATCAATTTTCTGGATGTGAATATTCCGTTTCATTTTTTTTATCAAACCATATTCCTAAAAATGTTATATTGTTTACCCACTCTATTTCTTGCTTATACATTTTTAATTTTTTGAGTTCTATAATTCTTTTTGAAGTAAATATAATGGCTTTTGTTTTTCAAACTGAGAATTTAAACCCCCATTCATTTGCCCATTTCTCTATATTATTTATAGCATTTTGTATTTTCTTTATAATAAATTCCAAATTTTTCATATTGAGCCATCATCTGCAAAAATTGAGAAACCCATACCCTCAATCTCATCAAATACATAATTTATCATCACAGAAAACAATAGAGGACTTATTATGCTTCCTTGTGGTGTTCCATTCTCAACATATTTTGTTAAATATTATTTTCCTATCTTAACTTGTATTTTTCCTTTTGACAAAAAGTTTTGAATCCACCTAAATGTTTCTCCTGTAATCCTGTAGTTTTTTATTTTTTATTTTAATTAATAATCCTTCAACCCATAACATTTCATACACTACTACACTTTACATGAGCCTTTTTGATTTAATTTTATACAGCTGCATCATACGTATTTCATCCATTTCCGAATGCACTTTCTTGATATACATTTTTTATTATTTAGATAATATATTATTGTGTTTACTGTTATCTTTTCATGGTTTTGCTATGGGTATGATTACTGACTCTTACCAGCTCCGTGGCAGCTCTCCTTCTTCCCAGATATATTGTACAGCTCTAAGATGATTTATTTTGATTGTTGGCTGAGATGATCTATCATTAAATACCAGGTCTGATCTTATTGAGGTGCTGTTTTCTTTGTTTTTCTAAGAGCTCTGTTTAATTCTTCCATCCTAAATGGTGTATTTATTCATTTATAATTTTCTTTATTGTTTTCTTGAGCATATTTATATTTTAGTGTTGTTGCTTCTCTACGTTTTCCCCCCTCTTTACTAATATTGTTTGTATTTTACTAAAAGTTTCAGCTAATATTTCGCTATATCTTGAATTTTGAGTCCTTCTGTCATATTTTTTAAGTCTTCTGACTCACATAAACAGAGAACTCTCAGGAATAGAAGTAATTTAACGTTTATTGAATGGATTGTGATGTAAATGTCCAGAAGGGAGTCGGGCAGATATTAGGCACGGCAGTGGCGGGAAAACGGCTGGAACGACGCGGGAGACCGGGCGGCTTCTGGAGTGGAGACGGAGCTGGTGAGCTGAGGCAGACGAGTGTGGTTAAGATGGGAGGCAGACTTACTTTGGCTGAAGATGGGGACACCAGGAGAACTGAGAGGGTTTGAGAAACCAGGAGAACGGCTGGTGATTTGGTTTTCCAGGAGCAGGGCCGGACTGGGAGATTTTTTCAGGCCAGCAGTCAGTCATGTAACCAGGCCACCTTCGGCTTGCCACGCATGCATGTTCCCACACATACATGTTCACACCCACACCTAAATGCATGGGCACAAGCAAAACACATTTGTGCATATGCTCACACACATTTATAGCAAAATCCAAATTAAAGGCCACCTATTAGACCTACTGTAACTTCTGAGGTTGTAATAAACAGTAACTTTACTGCTGTTAATGAAATAGTACTAAGATCATAAAGATTTTACACAATAATAAGTGTCTAAGTTAGAGCTTTACAGTCATATCATGTAAAAAATCAACTGCCTCAGTAACACATCATCATACCAGGGAATACTAATGAACCAAACCTACTGTAAATCCAAGGTTGTAATACACAAATGTTCATGTTTGATCTGGGATACATAACAGCAAGTCAGCAGCTGACAGAAGTATTTAACAACACAATCACTTAATAGAATAACGCCAAGAAAGCTGTTATTACAGTCTAGAGCCATTTATGTCTATGCTAGCATCTGTTAGTGTTCATGTGTTGTTGCTCTACTGTAGAAATGGTTTTGTAACTTCTCCCAAATGCTCTACTTCTCCTGAAGTACCAGCAGGACTGGTGTCATCACCATCAGCACCTTTGAATATCAAAATATGTTTACAGTTTTTCCATAAACTGTATTTCATACAGTAAGATTATGTAGCCTGTCTCACTGATTTGGCCTTTTACTCATATACGTGATAATGATAAGATTATATCCGATTAGTAGGACAAATAAATAATTAAAAAAGTTAATAATAATCATAATAATAAAGTGACGTGTAAATCAGTGCTTTTAACATCCCAGTCCTGATCTTCATATCAAGGCTAAACCTATATAGGGTCAATATTTACACTGTAGACTGAATGTGTGAAGTCTCAAGTTCCTTTAGAAGTCTCAGTTTTAACTTTAAACAAAAAAAATGTTGGTACAAATATATTATTAAACTTAAAAAAATATATATTTACCCTTAAAATAATATTTGTACCAACATTTTGTGTGTGCGTTTTGTTTTTGTTCAGTCTCGTGGGGGGACTTAATAAATAAATTTGTAACTTTTCTGCATTTGGCGCGTTTTCCTCCAGTACCTTTCTGTTTTAGTCCAGAGTCGCTTCTCCTCACTTCTTGGACAGCTTTCTGATTGCGCGAGCTGCCGGCATCAGACACATGCCATGCCCCTTCCTCCACACCTGTGTGATTGATACTGACGTTTGGGGCGGGTCTTAATAGAAATAAACCAATCATATCTCCCTCCTCACATGCTGCTGGCCTGACTGCCTCTATGGCTTGTCCCAGCGCTGGTCTGTCTATCTGACAGTCGCGCCAACTGCAGAATTATTTTTTTTTTTAAAGAGAGACACAGGCCAGCAGACCGATATTAGGCCGGCACTTCGGGAAAACTCCGGGTTCTCCCTACAGCCAGTCCAGGCCCTTCCAGGAGGTTCGCTGCAGAGAGATGGTTATTGCTGGAGTGGGCAGATTGAGCTGAGCATGAAGAGCAGTGATCAAGGCTGGTGAAAATGAAGGCAACGGAGAAGGTGAGTTTGTGGCACTAGTGATGATCCTTAGAACAGACGGATGAGATGATGAGTGCAGGAGGAAACACGGAAAAACACGAGAGGGAAAAAACATCAAATAATTGTCACGAGAAGCTTGAGATTACTGGAGAAGTTCTTAGACAACTTAGAAACTAAGCAATATAGAATTGGCTTTGAGGAACACACGTTACCGATAGGAACTTAACACTCAGGCGATAAGAAGTAGATCCAATCTCCTTATATACTGCTCATCTGATCAAGATGATGCAGAGCACCTGTGCAGGGCTAAACGGGTGGGGCCAACGCTCCAGCCAGACTGGAGCTCTGGCGACCTCCAGAGGACCACCTAAAGGAAACTCAAAACCCTGACACCTTCATCACTATTTAATATTGGATACCCATAAACTTTTTTATTCCATTAAATTTTTTTTTATCATTTTCCATATTTTTTCAATTTTTGTCTCTTTTCCTATGGTATTACAAAAATCTCCCCTAATAGACTTTCTTTGCTTCCTTAATTGTCCTTCTTACTGTTTGTTTTCTTTTGTAATCAATGAAGTTCCGGCGAAAAGGATTCTTTTTAAGTGCTTTAAATGCTTTATTTCTTGATTTGATAGTTTGATTACAAACATTGTCCCAACATGGAACCATCTTTGTTTGGTGTCATCCTCCTCTTTTTTTAACCGATTCTTCTGTAGCCTCTAGTATAAGCTCACTGATGTTTAAATTTAGATTGTTTACATCTGCCTCCAGTTCTATCTTTTGTAATTTTTTATCACCAATATGTCTAAATTTATTCCAATCTGCTTTATTAAAGTTCCGTGACTGGCATCCTTCTACTATGTTACTGTCTGGTTTTATTCCTGTTTAATTTAAATAGGCTATGAGCTAATGAGTTTGAAACTACTTTTAGATCTATGGCTGATTCTGTTCCTGTTCTTATATTGATTCTAGTTCCTCTAATACATATTTTTTTATTTCCATAATTGCTTCAAGTATCGGATGATTTTTATCATTACTTTTGCCCCACAATGTACTATTAGCATCACAATCCCCACACCATATTATCTTTCCTTTTAATTCATCCATTGACTGTGGAGATATATTTTTACAAGGATTATCTTATATTTTTCCCATATTTCAATTACTATATATTCTAAATGTATTCCTTTCCCTAATATTTGATATTGTATTCCTTGTTTTATAAATATTACACACCCTCCTCAATTTCCCTCTGGTCTATCCCTTCTTACGCTATCATACGCTTTATTAAAGGTGTAAGAATTCGAGGGAATCTAACCCAGAGGACTACAGACATGTCGCTCTCACATCTCATGTGATGAAGGTCATGGAGAGACTGGTCCTGGCCCAGCTGAGGCCTCCGGTGATGACGTTTCTAAACCCCCTACATTTTCCTACCAGCCCACTTAGGAGTTTATGATGCTGTCATCTTCCTGCTGCAACGAGCCCCTGTGAACCTGGATGGTGGAGGAGAAACTGTGAGAATCACATTCCACTGCTACTGGGTGAGAAGCTGCGGAGGATGGGTGTCCACGACTCAGTGATCTCCTGGGTTACTGACTACTTGACAGGCAGGGCACAGTTTGTCGGTTTGGCCTGTTGTCCTGTCTGATGTGGTGGTCAATGACGTGGGAGATCCACAGGGAACTGTGTTCTCTCCGTTTCTCTTCACCTTGTACACAACCGATTTCCAGCACAACTCTGATTCATGGCACCAATAGAAGTTTTCTTATGACTCAGCTGTTGTCGGGTGTATAAGAGATGGAGAGGACGGGGAGTACAGGACACTGGTGGAATACTTCGTTGAGGGCTCTGAGCAGAATCACTTGAGGCTTGACATCACTAAGACCAGAGAGATGGTGATTGACTTCAGGAGGAATTCCTGAAATAGCTCCTTTAAGTATTCTGTTCTCTCCAACTATTTTTTTTATCTATCACAATCTTTTTTGGAAATATTTTCTACATGTATGTTTTTTTTTCTGTTCTTCAGTCTTACACGCTGTCATTATGTTTCCATCCCTCAACACCTTCATCATTTCCACATCTCTGATGTCCTTTATTATTTCTCTTGATAGTGTTATTGGGCTTATTGTTGTCTCTTCATCCTCCTTCCTGAATTTGAGTATCATTTTAACTTTTTCTCTCTCTACTTTCTTATGAACTACTCTTTCTTCATATGAACTATTTTCCCCCAGCTCTCTTTTACTTCCTTGAGTATCTGATTTTCCCCCATCTCCTCGTTTTAGTCCTCCACTTTCTTTACCTCTTGTTCTCCCATTTTGTACTGGTATCCAATCCTCTAATTTCATTTCACTCATTATCTTACACCTTATTCGCCATTCTGACCTATTCACATTCCAGTTTATGCCAACCGTCCAGTCCAAAATCCAAAAAACGTGATCAAAAAAGGTTTCGTTGGTCAAAAAATATCAATGTGGTATGCGGAAAGCACAGATGCACTGAGGCGCTCCAGCCAGGAGGAAGCTCGGGCGACCCCCCAGTGGACAACATGGGAAAAACCCTTAACCCTGACAGCTTTGATGAATCCAGTCAGTTTGGTAGATTACAGGCATGTCTAGATAACATAAAAATGTGGATGACTTTAAACTTTCTGCTCTTGAACTCTGAAAAGACAGAAGTTGTTATCTTTGGAACACAACCTCGAAAAAAGAAATTGCTTAGTCAGCCACTTGACCTGGATAGAATCAGGTTGGTGTCTGGTGACAATGTAAAGAACCTTGGGGTTATTTTTGATCGGGACATTTCTTTCATGTCCCATATAAAACAGGTCTGTAAGATTTCCTTCTTTCACCTTAGGAATATAGCAAAAACTAGAAATATTCTCTCTAGGACAGATGCTGAAAAACTACTCCATGCATTTTTTACTTCAAGGCTTGACTATTGTAACTCTTTATTAGCAGGAAGTTCACAAAATACAATGAAAAGTCTACAGTTGGTCCAAAATGCTGCAGCAAGAGTTCTGATGAAACTTAAAAAGAGAGATTACATCTCCCCAATTTTAGCTTCCCTTCATTGGCTCCCTGTCAAACTTAGAATAGATTTTAAGATTCTTCTTTTGACATATAAAGCCCTCACTAATAAAGCTCCATCATATATCAGAGATCTGATTACTCCTTATGTCCCTAACAGAGCACTTCGCTCTCAGACTGCAGGTTTACTGGTGGTTCCTAGAATCTCTAAAAGCA
>JAVLVB010000551.1:518740-534210 GCA_032876305.1 Orestias chungarensis | reverse complement strand
GGTAGAGAAGACAGCCTAATCCGGTTGGGGGAGGAACTCAGTCTTGACAGACAGTTCTCCTTTGCTCTACCTTCTTCATGTCTCACTCTATAGGGTTAAGTTATTTAAGTTTTTCTATAGTTATGCTGCTATAGGCTTAGACTGCTGGAGGACAATCTGACCACTTCTCTCTCTGCTACTTTCTTCCTTTGTCCAATCTTCTTAGTTTCCATTATTTCAAACTTGTTAACCTTTCTTTTTTCTCTTTGTGTTCTTCTCTCCATAGTAGCCACACCTGGCGTTCTGTTAGCTGAGACAGCTTCTTGGAGGAGAACATGGGCTGAGATGCTTCCAGTGACGCTCTACAACTGCTGCTATAAACTCTTTTTTTTAGTATCCTCTGCATTTAATTTGGTTTTCTGGCTTTTCAACCTCCAGTCGGTCGTGGCAGATGGCTGCTTGTACTGAGCCTGGTTCTGCTGGAGGTTTCTTCCTTTTAAAGGGGAGTTTTTCCTCTCCACTGTCGCTACATGCATGCTCAGTATGAGGGATTGCTGTAAAGTCAACGACAACACAAGCCATTGTTTCTGTCTGCTGATTCCAGAGGAGTGAATGCTGCAAGTCAATGACTCCATGAATCTGCTGGGGTTCCTTAGATTGGAAACTTTTTCAAATTGATTTGTTTATGATGTGTCTTTGATTTTAATTGATTTTCTTGTAAAGTGCCTTGAGACAACATCTGTTGTAAATTGGTGCTATATAAATAAACTGATTCTTGTTTCTTGAAACTAATAGTGGGTGACAGACATGCAGCAGCTGCATGGTCATTAATTCTATGGTGATTTTAGGTGGCGGCCAGCGCCACCCCTGATATCTGTTTGTCCACCCCTGTTACCACCCGAGATCCGACAGTTTGTTGATCAAGTTCGTTAAGCATCTGCGCCAATGTGCTCTCTGCAGCTGAGCTCCTGGCAAAGCAGGACAGAGACAGCATCCATTGTAACTGGATAAAAACGGAGTCAGACAATTAAGAGGTATGTAATGTTTTATGTTTTATTTAATGTTTTATTAAGTCCTAATTTGGTCTGAATGTGGAGGAAAACTGTTTAACAAGCTTTATATAAGTAGCAGCAGCAGCTAAAAGATGAGAACAAGCTAGCTCAACCTCAGCAGCCTGGTAACGTCAGTTGCTTTTTTGTTGCTCTTATTTGGATAAATGGAATATGAAACGGGTCTGGACTAAGGACTGGGGTTATTTTGCTTATGTGTGTGTTCCATATAAAAAGCTGATGTAATTTTTCATCACAAACCAGTGTAAGAAATTCGACAGTTGTGCAGTTAACAAAAACAGGCTTATTAGTATGAAAAGCTGTTTCATTCAAAATTAAATAAATAAATGTAAATTATTTACTATTATAAATTAATATCCCCATGAAGTATAATTAAATTAATATTTAAGGAAGACTTTTTTAAATTATTTTATTAATTTTTATTTTTCCACAATATTTAAATCATTAAATTGATTGGTTATACATTCCTAACATATTTAAGGCTGTTTCAGCACTTTTCTCCAGCACAGTATTTGCTCTCTTTAAATGCTGTTTAGAGACTTTTTTCTTTTAGAAACTAAGGACTAGGTTTATTTTCACATCTCACATATTTTAGACAACAGTCAGACCAACGTGTATTCAAATGCCACAAATGTTACAGATCCAATTTGTGTTGATCATGCTATTAAGTGTAAAAAGAACATAATTATACACTTCCTTGTTTTCTAAACGTTTTTAATGAAGTCAAAGTTGTTATTTAAGGGGTCCCAGGGCCCCATAAACAAACCTAAATTTGTACACTGATTTAAACTCAATTCAATGATCCCTCTTTCTATTGTAGTAACACTTAGAGGAGGAAACTGACTGTGAACCAGCATTGTCTGGAACTCTACTTACTAAGCCTGGTATGTCAGGTTCAGATGTAATTCAAACATGTTACTTGTTGTGTACTCTCTCTCATACTTGAGTTAATTTACTATAAGAAAACAAAACAAATAAAAAGATCGTCCAATTGTGTATGATATTTATATGCGAATACATAGAAAACACTAATCTGTCCACGTTCAGTCTATGTGTGTAATGGTTATAGTTTTTACTGCTTCAGGTGACACTGATGAGCCTCCTAATGTTGTACATGCTGCTCCACCTGGACCTTACAATAAGTTATGACATTTTTTTCTTTCAGTTCACACAGCAGTATGACTTCCTTCTTTTTAAGTAACATTGAAATATGGATCACATTTTCACTTTGTAACTTGTCCTTTTGAATTAAACCTTGTAAAAACTAAAGCAAGTGATTATAATGATTCTTTATATTTTACAGACATTTCACAGTCCAGAGCAGCAGGTCCTACACAGCCTCATCTCCGCCTTTTTCCACAAACCATGCAAGGCAACAGGAAGAGGTCCTTCAAAGGCAAGTGGTACAAACAGCACCCATGGCTTGAGTACTCACAAATTAAAAACTCTGCCTTCTATTTTGCGTGCAGACATCTTTCTTTGCCAATAACTCAGACATCTGCATATACTTCATCTCTGGGATTCTTGAATTGGAAAAAGGCAATGTTGCATAGAACTGGTTTTATACCAAACATATGTTTCAGGATTTTGTGGCAAGAGAATGAGAAAAGTCTACAAATGCCTACCTATTTTGCACTTTGTTAAAATATATTCTTAATTGTATATAGTTTGTTTTTTTTGTTTGTTGAAGTCATAAAACAAGCAATAGTCAATATAAATAATAACTAACACTAATGCTTAGTTTACCCACAAGGTGGTCTATACAAGTGACAGCTGACTGATTACTCTATATACTGAGTATCTATCTGTCTATCTGTCTGTCTATCTATCTATCTATCTATCTATCTATCTATCTATCTATCTATCTATCTATCTATCTATCTATCTATCTATCTATCTATCTATCTATCTATCTATCTATCTATCTATCTTATCTTATCTTATCTTATCTATCTGAAAACCCATCACTACACTCACTAGACGTTACTCATCAGAATAAATCGGGACCCCGCGTGTACCCTACAAACTATATATCAAAACGTGCGGCTCTATCTTGAGATGGGTGCTTTTACTTCTTCTTTGCAGAGGAAAATCCGTTGCGGAGTTATTTGCGAAAAACCATGTACAAAAATCCCACATAAATGAATGGAGTTGCGAAAAAAAATCCTAAAAATCACAAATTTTTGAACATTTACTGTGTCATCATACTTTTGTCTAGAAACGTCTTTTGAATCTCAGTTTGTAGGTATGTCTGTAATCTGTCAAGAAGTGAAGACGGTATGTCGATATCTATCACGTTTTTTTCGCAGCCTGCCTCTAAGCGACCTAAAGTTTCGCAAAACTCATCAATTCTTCACTAAATCTTCAGTGATGACATCATCAGCTAGAGTGCGGAAGATCCTTTTTTTAGACACCGGCTTTGTGTTTAACTCGTCCTCATGACTACATTTTTAGTAGTACTAGTCTGATTTTCAGGTATTTTGTAAAACCGGGGGTTAACTACAGTAGAATGTCTTCAGAATTTTTGTAGAGCAGACCGTTCTTCGGAGCAAAAATGGCCAAATTTGAATATACACTACCATGTGTATACTAGATGAAGCACGTTATTGTATATGGACATGCTAATAAAAACCTACATGCTAATGTTAGCTTTATAGCTTACATTAGCGTTTAAGCTAATTTTGATGTATGAGCTAAACTTTACATAATGAGTGCTGACATTAGGTGTCACAAAACATGCAATTAAGACCCCACATTAGCATTTAGGCTAATGTTAGCATTTTAGCTAAAATTAGTTTATATACTACCGTGTGCATAATACATCAACTATATTAGGATGAGTTAAGATGCTGATGACAAGCAACATGCTAATGTTAACATTATAGCTAACATTAGCATATAAGCTAATTTTGATGTATGAGCTAAACTTTACATATTGGATGCATTACATTACATTAGGTGTCATTTAACATGTAATTAAGATTCCTCAGTAATTTTAGCATTTAAGCTAACATTAGCATTTTAGCTTATTTAGTTACTGATAACCTACATGCTAACATTAGCAACATGGTTTAAATTAGAATTTAAG
This sequence comes from Orestias chungarensis, assembly GCA_032876305.1. Lineage (NCBI taxonomy): Eukaryota > Metazoa > Chordata > Actinopteri > Cyprinodontiformes > Cyprinodontidae > Orestias > Orestias chungarensis. The sequence continues at coordinate 530,073 of JAVLVB010000551.1, read as the reverse complement.
CCAAATTTAGCTAAAATAAGTTTTCGAACTTTTTTAATGCAGTAATCGGGACCTCGCGGACACACACAACTGGCAGGCTTCATCAAAATTTCTTCCGGAATTCTCTAGTCAGTGCCTGCATAATGCATAGCATTGCAATGCAATGCAATGCAATGCAGGCAGTTATTATTCTACACCTCTAACCTGGACTCTTTATTTATTATTATTCCGTTTCCGTCAATGCGGCTTGAACCGTAGCGTGTACCCCCACAAAGTATATATCAAACCGTGCAGCTCGATTTCGAGATGGGTGCTATTACTTATTATTTACAGATGGAAATCTGTTGCAAAGTTTTTTGCGAAAAACCACGTCCAAAAATCCCATAGGAATTAATCGAGTTGCGGAAAAAGAATTCTAAAAATCCAGAATTTTTGAACATTAACTGTGTCATCATACGTTCGTCAGAAATTTTCTAGAGCAAACCGTTCTTTAGAAAAACATGCCCGATTACAAAAAGACGGATTAAAAGTCGGCAGATTTCCCATTGACTTGCATTGATTTGAATTTTGGATTTCTCTTTGACGCACTCCATGCTTAACTTATCACAGTTCAGGCTCGGAAGTAGGTTGAGATCTGAGCTATGGCACAGCTGTAAACGAGAGAGCACAAGTGTTCCCGCTTTTGGAATTTTAGCAATACCTATTACGGTTTTCAAATGGGAAGGGTTTGTTCAGAAGGATGAATTCCCCATTGACTCGCATTGATTTGAATTTTGGATTTTTCTTTGACGCACTCCATGCTTAACTCGTCACAGCTCAGGCTCTGAAGTATGTAGAGATCTGAGCTGTGGCACAGCTGTACACGAGGGACGGCAAGAATTCCCGCTTTTATCGCTACCTATTACGGTTTTCAAATGAGAAGGGTTTGTTCGAAAGGATTCTTCAATGAAAAGCTGGCTTGACTTTGACACAAAAGAGGGTGACAATTAGAGATGCAGCACCTGCATGCTCATTAATTACCATAGTAACAGAACACACCTGTGTCAATGACCTCAGGTTACCTCAGCCAGACTGCTGCAGACTGAAGCTGAGTGATATAGACATGTAGTACCAGCCAGAAGATAGGTGTTTATACCTTATATATCAGGGGTACTCAAATAAAAATGATGAGGGGCCACAATTGTTTTTCAGTGACTCAAGGGGCCATTTATTGGGACCACGTATGATAACGTATCATAACAATATAACATATGCATAACATTTATAACATATTTTATAACAAAATATTTCCTGTTTATTAAAAACAAAAATATTACCTAAAGTAAAACTCTAATTTTAATTTGGGCATATATTAAAATAAATAACTAAATAAAACCAAACATAACCCTGTTCAAGGTCCCCCCAAAAAATTGCCTTCAGGCAGCCCATTTCTTGTGCTTTAACAAACTGCATCTCAAGAACTATTTCACATTTCTCACATGTCCCCTTAAATGGGAGAAATGGCCTCTTGTTTCTTTGGCCCAATGTTTCAAACCTGGGCTTATATGGTGTGATTGGAGGACAATCTGACCACTTCTCTCTCTGCTACTTTCTTCCTTTGTCAAATCTACTTAGTTACCGTTATTTCAACCTTGTTAACCTTTTGTTTTCTCTTAGTGTTCTTCTCTCCATAGTAACCACACCCGGGCTGGCGTTCTGTTAGCTGAGACAGCTTCTTGGATGAGAACATGGGCTGAGATGCTTCCAGTGACACTCTACAACTGCTGCTATAATCTCTATTATTTCAGTATAGTGTGCTTCTAATTTAGCTTTCTGTCTTTTCAAACCCCCAGTCGGTCGTGGCAGATGGCTGCTTGTACTGAGCCTGGTTCTGCTGGAGGTTTCTTCTTGTTAATGGGGAGTTTTTCCTCTCCACTGTCGCTACATGCATGCTCAGTATGAGGGATTGCTGTAAAGTCAACGACAACACAAGCCATTGTTTTGGTCTGCTATTTCCAGGGGAGTGAATGCTGCAAGTCAATGACTCGATGCAATCTGCTGGGGTTCCTTAGATTGGAAACATTTTCAAATTGATTTGTTTTGATGTATCTTTGATTTTAATTGATTTTCTGTGAAGTGCCTTGAGACGACACCTGTTGTAAATTGGCGTTATATAAATAAACTGATTCTTGATTCTTGATTCTTGATTGCGGGGGAGACACACTGATGCATGTGCTCGTTGGTTTGGAACTGGCGGTTTTCGGTGTCCAGTTTTCTTTTTGGAGCAGATTTCAAGCATGCCATTACTGCTCCGGTCGGTAAACTTGTGGCTGCTGCTGAGAGTGACTGTCTCGAGTTTAGGAGGGCTGCTGTTTATCGTTGCATGGAGGCTACCAGGTTTGCACGCACAGAGCTATATGAAGGAGCAATAATTTAATCTGCTTATTGTAGTCAAAATTGAGGTGTAAGTAGTTTACTCTCTTAACAAAAGAAAATAAAGTTCAGAAGTTTTGTAAACTGTAACCAGCACCTTGCACTCCGCAACCACTCCACAATCCTGTGTACTCGCCCTTCCCGACTCAGACGATTTGCACTTGAGTCGCTTTGCAGTTAAAACAGTTGACAAAAAGGTATTGGAAGATGATGAACATTAGCTACAAATGGTGGAATTTCTAATTAGGCTCTAAAAGTAACAGCAGTAAAACCCTTTTAAAACAATATATTGGGTTCACTTCACTTTTTTCCTAAATATGCTGTGTGTATAACAGGGCTACAGTCTGAAAAAGGCATTGCAAAATTGTCCAAACTGTAATTTAAAAAAAATTAAAAATCTAACTGTTTTGCAGCTTATTGCAACTTGACATTTGATAACCTCTCCCATTGGGCACAGAGCAAATATTCAAGTCCAGCCTTCTCATCACTCCAAGAAGAGAGTCACATAAATTAATTTCCAGGAGGAACCTTGCAAAATTTAGTGGCTTCTCGTCTTCCTTTGAATTGGAAAAAAATGCTAACTGTTGAAGAAAATGAACTCTGCTACCCACATGTTAACTCATCATGCAGTAAGACCCTGCGTCATCCCTCTGTATCCATACTTATTTATGCTACACTATCCTTGATCTCTTTTCTTACTGTGATTTTTAACCTACTAGTCATTATCTCTGTCTGCCACTTTAGGTAAATTAAATATTTTTTAAATATACATGTATTGAACATTTTTCTTTGAATTAAAAATGTTACTAACTTATATGCATTGTTTTGTAATTTCTGCAGGAAGCTCCACAGCCCCACGAATATTCTCCTGCTCTCTCTGGCTGTCTCAGATTGCCTAGTTGGATTTCTGATTTTATTCCAAATAGTTCAGATAGATGGCTGTTGGTATTTTGGGGACATCATGTGTGCCCTGTATTTTGTTTTAGATTATGCAATAACTTCTGCCTCAGTAGGAACTATGGTGCTCATCTCTGTTGACCGCTACATTGCTATTTGTCATCCCTTGCATTACTTCAGCAAAGTCACTGCGGAACGAGCAAAAATTTGTGCAGTAATTTGTTGGATGTCTTCTGTAATTTTTCACAGTCTACTGCTTAGAAATAACCTCCAAAAACCCGGCAGATATAATTCCTGCTCTGGAGAGTGTGTAGTTAGTGTTGATTATATTGGAGGAATGTTTGACCTATTGTTGTCCTTCATTGGTCCTGTCAGCATCATCATTGTTCTGTATGTGAGAGTGTTTGTAGTGGTTGTGTCTCAGGCTCGAGCCATGCAGTCTCAGGTCATAACTGTCTCACTTCAGAGTTCAGTGAAAGTCACAGCAAAGAAATCTGAAAAGAAGGCAGCTATTGTCCTTGGGATTGTTGTGGTCGTGTTTTTAATATGCACCTGCCCATATTATTGTGTTTCACTTACGGCTGAGGATGCTGGGGTAAATGCATCATCTGTGGCCTTCCTTCTGTTCTATTTTAATTCCACCCTTAACCCTCTAATCTATGCACTTTTTTACCCCTGGTTTAGGAAATCTATTAAGCTAATTGTCAAATTAAAGATCCTGAAACCTGGTTCATCTGACACCAATATAGTTTAATGAACATTCTAAAATGACACCTAAATATTTAAAGATTTAGGTAAAAAGGAACTCTATTCATGTTAACTTTTCCTTGTAAACATAGAAAAAAAATAACCAATTGTATGTATTGCTTGATACCACTGTTAGGACACATTGGCAGCAGATTTAGCTTTTTATCAAAAAAAATGAACAAAAAATGAACCTGTAAGAACTCTAAAGCTATCATTATACAAAAGAGAATATCCAAACATAAATGTGGAATCACCAGTTTAAACTCTCAAAATATCTAGTGGAGCTCCAAGGATTAATTCTAACCATGACCATTTACAAGTATAATGCAGGATCTGCTTTAATTAAACAAGATGAAAACCTGATGAGTCAGTTTTTTTAATCTTTGCACTACTAAAGTAACTCAAAACGGTTAGGGGTTTAAAAGTAAGTTGCCAGAGGTCTTAAAAGGTAGGAACGGTTTGATTATTTGTGTACACTTATAATTTGCTGCAAATCTGTTCTGCTAATGTTTCTGCTTTGGAATGGTGTTAACCTTTTGTTTATGGAAAAAAACTGAGTTTGATATTGCTTAATAGATCTTGAATGAGTGTTAGGTTCCTCATCAGTACAGCACAGTTTGCTCTACTTTCTGACATTCAATAAAAAAAAAACTTATTTGGCATCAGCACTGATGGATCAATATGTAGTTGCACACTACTAATACATCCTCACTGTGTGATTAAAAAATGTTCAACTCAGATAAGCTGTTTAAATACCAATGCTGCTATCATTGCTCATATTGAGAGTAGATTTTATGTTTACCAGCTATGTAAATGTCATCAAGTTTATAGTTTTGATCTGTTTAAGCTGTTAGCAGTAAAACAGGAAAATACTTTGTGGAATGTAACCTAAAATCACTCTTAATGTAATAAAATAGCACATGTACTATGCTATCTTTTCCATTTGAATTCATTATTCCATTGGATTAAATTGTATTAAATTACTTTTTTATTTTTTTATGTCATGAAAAAGATCAGTGGTGAGATGTGGAATCTTTAAACTGCAGCTGAGATGGGAGAGACTTTACTTACAAGGTCAAACCTTTATGTTAGACCTGCAAAGAGAAAGCCACCATTGAACATGCCTCTTATCGAGGTTCAATTACAGTTTACCAGAAGGCATATAGGACACTGGTCTTATAAAATAAAAGTTCTTTGGAGCTTTTGTGCCTCACACAAGACACTATGTTCAAAAGACATCATCACAACTATGATGCATGGTGGTGGCAACATCATGCAACAATTTTTGGAAAGGTAGAAGTTTCAATAAATGCTTCATTTGTCGACTGAGCAAAATAATGTGTTGTTTGTAAAATAAATAAAAAAAAAAAATATCTAAGTGGGTCGATATTTAAAAAAAATGCATAATCCATATTCACATACAATTCCAAAAATAATTGCAAATATTATTTTATATAAATATATGTGTCATTCATTTCAGACAGTGATACATAGAATATATGTTACATAGATTAATTAGACATAAATACATTTTTATTTTATTTTTTATTGCTTATGGATAATAAAAACCATAATTCACTGTCTCAATATAAAGAGGTTCGGTGGACCAGCTACGTTTTGCCTGCGACAAGTTAAGATAGGAAAAGAGTATTAAAAAAAATGATGTGGAAAATGAAACTCCACAAGGAAGCATAATTATTTCATAATAATTTTTTTCTGTGATGATAAATTATGTTTTTGCTGAGATTGAGAAGGGTTTGGGTTGCTAAATTTTTGCAAATGATGCCGCAATATGGAAAAGAGGAAAACATGTGGAATTTATTATAAACAAAATACAAAATGCTATAAATAATATAGAGAAATTAGCATATGAATGGGTGTTTAAATTCTCAGTTAGAAAAACAAAAATAGTGATATTTACTCAAAAAATAATTATAGAACGTATAAGCAAGAATGGAGTGGGTAAACAATATACAAATTTTTGGAATATGGTTTGATAAAAAAAGAAAATGGAATATCCACATCTAGAAAATTATTAATAAATGTAAAAAATTCTTTAATATAATGAGATGTTTGAAAAAAAAGGATAATACTCAGCATCAAACACTTAGAATTTTTACTGGAGCGATTAGAACCACACCAATAGCAGTCTGTGTTTGTGTTCTGTTTAGGTTTCTGTAGTTGTCTTGTTTACTTTGATATGGTTGGTTATTGTTTTCTTGAGGTTATTTTCTATTTTTGGTTGAGGTTTGTGTTTTGTTACTCTTTTCTGTGTTCTCCAGTTCCTCCTGCTCTCTGTCCCTCCTTTTTACTCTGTGTGTGTTCCCTCAGCCTGAGTCTCTGCATTACTTACACCTGTTACTAATTATCTGGTCATCTTCTTCACTGCTCCACCTCCTGCTCCTCAGTATATAAACCTGGCTCCCTCATTCACTCACTGCTGGATTATTACGTTACCTTACTTCTTGTTGTTCCCCTGCGCTCCTTCCTCGCTCCATTCCTCATCGCCTCTTATTAAGTTTCCCCATCTGCTCGCCTGGTTTCACTTTGTCGGTCTCTCTCTCCCATCTCGTGTTATTCCATTGACATCCAGGGTTTATTTCGTCCATCATTTGTTTCTTAGTTGCCTGAAGTTTTTCTCGCGCCCCTTTCAGTTGTTTATGTTTTGGTTTGTTCATTGTTTTTATTTATTTCCTGTTTCCGATCCCATTTTATTCTTTGGTTTTGTGTTACACCTCCGTTACGTATTTATTCAGTCTCTGTTTATGTTCTGTTCATATTCATCCATACAATAAATCAGTGTTTCTCTCTCGCAATCCACCCCTGCTCGAGTCATATTTACCGTTCGTGACAGAAATGGGAGAAATATCACTAGAATTGAGAAGAACACAACTAGCAATACATTATTGGATATATTTACAGGGAAATAAACCGGATCATCCAACATTAACTACTTTACAACCAATTTGGGGAAAAGAGAAAATGGAAACTAGTAGTTTTGGGTGGTTGATTGGGAAAAAGTACAGAAATTTCAAGTAAACAAAATAACAAAATAAAGTCCAATAGTACCATTTCCAACAAGAGCACTGTGGATATTACCAAATGCAAAAGTAGATTTAACACTCATGAAAGATGAAACAGAAAAATTATAAAATATTTAAATTTAATTCATACACAGTTCAGGAATAGATAAATATTATAATTATGTTCAGATTTATACATATGCATCAAAAGATCAGACAGGAAAAATAGGAATAACAATAATCTTACCAGAGTTTAACATAAAACAAGCTAAAAGAATCACAAATGGATTATCTGTAAACACAGCTGAAATGTTAGCATTATTATTAGCCGTGCAGTTGGTATGAGAAATAAAACCATTGAAAACAATCGTCTGTGCAGATTCAAATTCGGCACTCATAAGTTTACAGTGTAGCTATTCAGAAAGCAGGCCAGACATATTATCAGAAATAGAAAAAAATACTATTTAGAATAAAGATAATGGGGTTAGAAATGACATTCATATGGGTACCAGCACACATCGGGGTGGAGGTGGCTTCATAACTTTCAATGGAGAGTGGGAGAGATGAGACCAACAAGGAGAAACATAAATTAAGAAAGATTGTTAACAAGACTGAGATTGGGACACACTGGACTTAACGGCACACCGTTTAAGATAAACACGAAATCGTAAATTGTAACTATTGTGACGTAACAGAAACTGAAAATTGAACATGTAATTTTAACATGTAAAAGATATGAGCAACGGAGAAAATACATAATGAAGGAATTTAGAAGAAAGAAAGAAACATTTAACATAATATACTTGTTACAGAAAGATATAGGAAGCAAAAGAATAACATCAAAATAACGAAGATTAAATATAGATACCAACACAAGGAACAATCAGGAATCGGCAGTGACCATGATTTTATTATTTTTTTTATCAAGTACTAAAGTAGTTTATAATCATAACATATGTGGTAAACACATAGAAACAGAATATACAAAAGAGTATTATAAATATTACTAGTAATATTGCTTGAATACAAGACGTCTATGTCTTGGTGAGCAATGCCCCTGGGGTTTTGCCTACTCAATATGCTTCACCTCCGCACAAACAGAGGCAGCAGAGCTGAATATATAGGACAATTGTTTGGCAAACAGCTTGTTGTGTTCTTTTCTGTCTAATTATGAACACTGCTGAGGAAGCTGAACTTTGCTTTCCCCAACTGTTGAATTCATCCTGCAAAAAAACAATGCTTCCTCCGTCTGTATCCTTGGTTATTCACTTAACATTGTCTTCCATCTCTCTTCTTACTGTATTTTGTAACCTGCTGGTGATTATCTCCATCTGCCACTTCAGGTAAACAGTTTAGCCTCTTAAAAACAGCAAATGTTTGTAAATAATGTTTTGTATGAACTTGTATGCTGTACATGTTACAATCCCTAAAAATATTTTTTAATTTTTGTAGGAAGCTCCACAGCCCCACCAACATCCTCTTGCTCTCTCTGGCTGTCTCAGATTGCCTGGTGGGATTCCTCATTACATTTCAAATAGTGATAATAGACGGCTGCTGGTATCTTGGAGACATAATGTGTGTCATTTACTTTATTTTGGATTATGTTATTACTACTGCTTCAATAGGAACTATGGTGCTTATCTCTGTTGATCGTTATGTGGCCATTTGTTACCCCTTTCATTACCCCCACAAAGTCACAACAGAACGAGCAAAAATTTGTGTTACTCTGTTTTGGATGTGTTCCATTCTTTATCATTGCGCTCTCCTGAGGGACAACTTGCAACAGCCGGGAAGATATAATTCCTGCTCTGGAGAATGTGTCGTCTTTCTAGATTATATTGGAGGAATTTTTGATGTTCTGTCATCTTTCATTTGTCCTGTTACTGTGATAATTGTTCTCTATGTGAGAGTATTCGTAGTGGTTGTGTCTCAGGCTCGAGCCATGCAGTCTCACGTTGCAAGTGTCTCACTGCAGGGTTTAGTAAAAGTTACTGCTAAGAAATCTGAAATTAAGGCAGCTATAACACTGGGTGTTGTTGTGGTTGTTTTTCTAATATGCACTTGCCCTTATTTTTGTTTGTCATTAATTGCAGAAGATGCTGCAGTCAGTGCTTCATCTGTGGCCTTTCTTTTGTTCTATTTTAATTCTACCCTGAACCCTCTAATATATGCCCTATTTTACCCCTGGTTTAGAAAATCTGTTAAACTGATTCTTACACTTCAGATCCTAAAGCCAGACTCATGTGACACCATGATAGTGTAATTCAAAAAAGAATTCAAAAAATAAAACTTCTCTAAATAGATAAACGGTTTGTGTAAGTAAATCCTCAATAAAAAATGGCATTCCAATGTATTAAACTCATTAACATAGTTTGAGTGAAAAGTTGTTGTTGTTTTTTTTACTGTTGTGCCAGCAGTATAGTTTACAGTGTTGAACAAATCCTAAAATGGATTTAGTACCACATAAATGTATATATATAATTAAACATTCAAATGCATATGGGGAGTGTGTGTGTGTGTGTGTGTGTGTGTGTGTGTGTGTGTGTGTGTGTGTGTGTGTGTGTGTGTGTGTGTGTATATATGTAAATAGTTCTAGTATAGAAATAGTATAGTAGTCGCATCAAATAGTAAAAGTGCACAATTGAGTTATTTTGTCATGTAATCCGATTTCAACGAGAAACGGTTTCAATTAAATGAATATTTTAATCAGTGAATTATAAATAAAAGTTCTCAGACTACAAGCACAATCAACTAAGCTTGCATGAAAGCAAAAATTCTAATAATTATGTCTTCCACAAAAGTTTAGCATTCATCTCAGGTCTTCAATCAAAACATATACAGCAACATATTTTCCTTTTTAGAATAGGTATTTTTACTTCTGTTAGGTTTTTTGTATGTTATGAAACACTGTGGCCATACTTTCATGTTATGTAAGTAAACTTGTGGGGGAAAGTGAAAAAAGTCATTTTCGCACCAGAAGCTGTTCAAACTGACCTACCTGGCTAAGATGTTTGGACCTATTTGGAGCTACATGAACCACGTGACCACCCATCGACAAGTTCAAAGAGTTGAAAAATACTCGTCCCCCCCACATTTGAAATGTAAATTTTGTCCATGGTATTTAGGAATGCCACATGGGCTCACTAATGCTCCAACTGTTTTAAAAGCCAAGATAAAGGACATTCTCAGAGACATGACACATGGGTTTTGTCTATCTGGATATTTTCATATAGTCACCAGATATGGAGACCCACCCAGGCCAAATTTAGCCAATCAGATTTTCATAGATCCCTTTAAGATATCCACTGTGTCAGATTAGCCCATAGCAACTGATTGCAAACAGTTACCTCCTACAGAAGGTTCAGCAGGAGTTACAGTCAGGTTGCTGCACCTCTCCCTTTTCTCACTACTTCCAAGACAAAGTTTTTCCGAAACAAGCTCAAACTTTTATTCACATCAGCACCAGTTCTCCAGTTCTCTGGTTGTCCCATGACCCGGACCGGCAGTTCATTATAGAGATTGATGCTTCCAGCTCAAGGGCAAGTGCAGTTTTCAGTCAACCAGCCAAGGACAACCGTGTAAATTCCTTTGCTTTCTTTTCCAGATCATTGTGCAGAATGGAATTGTCATCCTGGGTTCCCTTTTCAGCCACTGGTGTTCACAATTCAAGAATGAGAGGCCCATGCCGGTGCTCTTGCAGAGTCAGGTGGAGCATCATTCAGATGGATAAATGGTAAAGTGAGGTCTTCGGGTCCGTTACTTGTTAGGCTGAAAGGATACGAACCAGAGGAATGCTTATTGATCATTTTCAGGTTATTTTGGACAAGACCCTTATCAAAGATTTCTATTTCCAGCACCCTGGGCAACCTACAGGTCACTCAGGAGTCAGACCTTGAGGCAGAGGTACTGTTTTAATTCTGACTGTTATACTGGGCTTCCGTCTGTTTATCCACTCTATCCAGCTTGTTCCTCAGTCCCGCCCATTGTCAAGTCAAGGTTTATTGCTACTCCAAGAGTAGAGAAGTCCGAAAAGAGCAAGCAGAACTGTTTTCTTCTGGACTCTGCACTTTCTTCCGTCTCTGACGGCTGACGGTGACGGTGGTACGTATCGACGTCACTTCCTGTTGTTGCTCCGTGTGTCTGTTAGCGTCTGTTAGCGTCTGCTAGCTCCGCGCGCTCTCTTATTACTCCTTATTCTCTGTCCTGAGACGTTTCTAAACTCACCTTCACGTTAATCACACATTTCTGTTGCTCCACTGAAGTTTATAGAAACCG
>JAVLVB010000551.1:485805-509436 GCA_032876305.1 Orestias chungarensis | reverse complement strand
CTTCCTGTTAAAGGGGAGTTTTTCCTCTCCACTGTCGCTACATGCATGCTCAGTATGAGGGATTGCTGTAAAGTCAACGACAACACAAGCCATTGTTTCTGTCTGCTGATTCCAGAGGAGTGAATGCTGCAAGTCAATGACTCAATGCAATCTGCTGGGGTTCCTTAGATTGGAAACTTTTTCAAATTGATTTGTTAGAGTGTATCTTCAATTTTAATTGATTTTTTGTGAAGTGCATTGGGAGGACACCTGTTGTAAATTGGCGCTATATAAATGAACTGATTCTTGATTCTTGATATTCCTTTACACTTAGCTAATATTTTTTAAAGTATTTTACTTTAACTAATGTATCTAAAGAGTAAAGAGATGGTATTTATCCCACAAAGGACTAGATTTAATAAATCAGATCTTCTTAGACCAGAAAACCTTTTTAAAGCACCTAAGCACTGTAAACACTTTTCAGATCTCACTTAAAATTGTGTTAATTAATCACAGAACTGCTAAACTGATAAGCATTAACCAAAATAATAATGAATTTATTTTTTTGTTTCAAGTAAAATGAATTAAACTTCTAAGTATGACACACATCTAAAAAGGACCAAAACTGTGTTTTTCTGGTCTTTCTTAAAAATTGAATAAACTAAATAATTTAGTAATATACCAATATTAATAGTTACACATTTTAATAAAAAAAGTGTTTATTTTGTTATTGTATCCATGGACACTAAATAAATCTGTCCTCTTCAAATGCTTTGAGCATTCCAAACATTCCAAGCATCACTTTTCAAAAGATTCTATTAAATGAAAAACAGTTATTTTTAAATCGCTTAACTGATAATAACATGCATGATATTTCCCAGTAAATACTTAAAACTAATCAAACATTATTATTTGTCTTCAAAATAATTATAATAAGCACTTTTTATGTTTTTAAATTAATATGATTTTATCAACGTATCTATTGAGACCAAATATGTTTTTCAAAGCATTTTTCAAAGAAGTAAATCATAAATATGTTAAACCCTAAACATGCTATCTAAACATTGTTTAGATAATTATATAACTACACATTTAAGTTACACTTAAACGGCAAAAATGCATTTTATTTTAAATATTTTTCAAAACATAAAGTTATTTAATGTCATTTAAACCAGTGCATTTTTTAGATCTACTTTTCCAAGAATTTGACGACTAAATTCAGCAAAACTGATCATAATTAACTAAATAATGAGTTTCTTCCCCAATTAATGAACCAGTTAACGTCCTTCAAAATTCAACCAGAAAGCTCATTAAATCCCAAATATCTGAGATAGCACAAATGCTAATTATGTTTTACATATATATAACTATCAGTAATAAAAAACACACACACTCACAAACACAAAATAAAATAAACTAACAACTTGTTTATTAAAAAAGTAGAAGAAGGACATTTATGAGGCCAGATTAGTCTCAAAAAGAATGAACTCAAGCAGTGTTTTCCATAAATGCACATGTTGTGTTTCACCAATGGCACACACTCCGTTTCACAAATATATTTTTATGCAAACTAGTAATATAAATTCAGAAATGCACATGAATTGTTTACATTTTAATAACGATTATATATAACCTTTGCCCTTTTTTCTGAATATTATTTATGACTTTGCTCTCTTTTATTGTCCAAGCATGCATGACATTTTCTGCTGTCACTACCTGTTCATCCAGGAAGAGTAAGTTCTGCTAGTAAATGACTCGACGCTCGGCTGGGTGTCCATGGAAAGAAACTTTTTAAACTACTAATTTAGGATATTAACTGAGATGACTGTACTTTTTTATAACTTGGAACAGTTGAAATGTACGATTGAATTAAAATTAGTTCTGTAAAGTGCATGCAGACAAATTTTATTATACAAAAGTGTTTTTTGAAGATAATTAAATAATCTATAGATTATTTTATTATTGTTAATTAGGTCACTTAATGTAGTTTACAATTAGATTTTCAACAAACATGCTTTCTGAAAAAAGCATTGCGTTTGTGTATTATTTTGTTAAAGTACATACTTATTTAGTTAATGTTGAAGTTTTGTAAAAACCTATTCTAGTAACTTACCTCAGAAAGCATCACATTCAGCGTGTATTTAATTTTGTATAAGGAGACCATGTCCCTGACTTCGGCAGACATGTTTTTGTAGCTGTCAAGCAGGTCTGACAGGTACTTCTTTATTTTTTCCAATTGCTGATTGTCATCAAAAATGATTGGAACACACTTGTCTTGAGAGCTGAATGTGGCATCACTGTACCAGACAGAATGTGCTGTACAATTAAGAGCTGGAGCACCTTAAGTGATGCAGAACATAAAAAAGTGCTGAAACTGCCTTTATTGAAGTTTCACAAATCACAAACCTGGATATGAATATTCTGCAATCTCTTTAGAATAATCCAGCCCAGGTTTGAAGTGTTTATGTTTTGTAGTTTTTTTTCTAGAGAAGATTAAATGTGCCGAAGATAGGGAAATTTGAGTGGAATCGCCCTTTATCCAACTTCAGCTTCGTACATTTCCGGTTTCACCTGTACTGAGCATGCGCATGACTCTGCGATTGTTGTTAAAATGTAAAGAGCTATTCGTTTGGCCTGTGTGAATTTCATTGACAGATTCATCAGCCAATGGTGACGTTTGTTGACCTACACCGTCAGATGAGTCTCAAAATTCACCGCAGCGAGTTTCACAAATGAGAAACAGATTTCTAATCCACATTCAGCGATTCGTGTGACCTGTGGATTTACATTACAAGTGGAAGTAAAAGTTAGATTTGTGAACCAGAATGTGTGCATTTGAGGAAAACACAGCGTGAGTTCAGTCTTTTTGAGACTAATCTGGCCTCATAGAATGTTTCGCAATTTTTAAGAAAGAAATATTGTATGCATTTGAATTCATGTATCCATGGAGAACGATTATATCTGTCAGCAGGTGTCCTCCAGTAACATTCAAACAACATATCACTAACATATCAATTATCAGAGGCCAGTACAGGCAGTGCTTACACTTGATAACAATGCAAAAATCATATCATGCTATTAGATATTAAAAATATCTTTGTAAATCTGCAAAGGTAACATATTGGCCCTTTTGAATGATTCAAAAGGGCCAATATGTTAACTTTGTAGATATATCCCACAGCAGGTCTCAGATCAGTGTCATAGGTTTCTGTCAGTGGCGACTTGGGGTGGGGTCAGAGGTCAGCAACCCTCTAGTGTTCTCTCAAATTCAACTAATAGTAGGTTTTTTTTTAATCAGTTTTTTTAATTATCCATGAAATAGCTACATCAAATTCCCATTAAAGAGTAATCCTAAAAGTAAAATGAATATTATTTAGATTTACATAGGTGCATGTTACTAATTAAAATATCATTATGAGTTCCTTTTTCCAAGTAAACTCAATTGAAGTTGAACTAAACACATAATATACAGCAAATTTATAACATACACACAGATGTTTTCAACCTTTCTCTGTTAATTTTCTATATAAAGTTGATAAAGTTATTTGAAGATTACATTGTTACAAAATGAATAAAAGCATTCATATTAAAAATGTCAAAGAAACTCACACACCTGAGGGCAATTATGGGTGCAGTTGATGGGTGCATTGATGACTTGGAACAAGAAGGTCCTGGGTTACAATGCCTGTATGACCTCCTTGTACATGTCCATGTTTTTCACTTGATTATACAATTTAATAAATCCTTTTTATTTCACTAATAAAGAGGTTTACAAACTTTTTTGTTGTTGTTATTTGTTCTGCTCAGTAATAAAATAAAAACACAGGATTTTATTGATACCAAACTAGGGAAAGGGTCTGTTAAGCTTGCCTGTTAAAATACAGTGAAATATAATTTTCAAGTTTTTGAGTTGCTTATAAGGATATGACAATAAAGAATTTAGTCCTAAATCATATTAATCATATAATCAAGTATTGTGTCATATAGCGTACATTTTGTTGTTACATTTTATATTACACCATACATTAAAAGTTACAAAACTCCAAGATTAGAAGTAAAATACAATCCTGGTTAGATAATATGGTGAATAATAGGCTATTCAAAAGAAAAAGATCTATTTGTTGTTGGACTCTGTTTTTCTGTAGATGATGACTAATGTGTTTTTTCTACCAGACATCTTCAAATTACACTGGATAAAGGTATGTTAAAAAGCTGAAATAATTATAGTGCTGAAGGGTAAAAGTGTCAGGTTGAGTCTTTCCAGTCTATTCCTGGGTTGTCCAATGGGGGTCACCAGAGTTCCTTTGCTGGAGCCTTCACCAGCTTCTGACCTGGCCAGGTGCAGCCACTTGGCGATAATGACTTGGGTCAGTATAAGAGGAGCGGTGAACCATCTACTCGACATCAGAGTATTAGTTGCATCTGGTAACCTAACTCTCAGTGCCAGTTCTCAAGTTGTTTCTAGTAACTCTAAGTTCTCAAGTTTTTGTCTTTCTCTAGGTCTCCAGTGCTCATTGAATTATCCTTTGGAAGTTTCTGTAGTTTATGTTTCTGTTTATGTGTCAGTTTTGAGGGATGAGAAATCAACTAAATACACTTTCCTAATGGACACAATTTCTCTCAGTGCTTACACAAGCTCTATGAAATTCACGTTTACGTTTTGACAGGGCATAGCTTGTGGAGTAGAAAGTAATTCAGAAGTAATTATCCAACACTTAAAACATTATTGGCCTGTTCAATTTTCTGTGTTTAACATTAAAAATCCTAATGTTTTTTTTTTTTTTGTAATATGTAACAGTGACTTGATTTCTTCTCTTCCCCATTCTCAGGCTCAGTATGTCTGCTAGACTGATTGTCATACTGGAAGAAAACATTCGCAAACTTTCCTTGCCATCTTGAATTTCCCAAACTGTGAAGAAATTAAAGACTATTGTTCAAGAAACACTTGATATTGAGAAATATTTTTGTTTGCAGTTTCACGACAAAGATTTTGATAGGACAGTTTTTCAACCAGAGATCATTTTACCCTTTGAGGATTCTCAGCATTTCAAAGGAGTCCAGGATAGTTTAGTAGCAGTTATGCTGATTTATCATAGGATACCGGTTCTTGTTCTGCCACATCCAGTGATACCATTATTCTGAGTTCTTGGCCTGTTCTCTTTGAGGTACCTACCTTCTCTCTTGATGCAGAGCTCATTCTACAAGCTACTAGTGAAGCTCACAAGGAAGATGGAACCCTTCTCCACAATCCAGCTGTAAAGTCTAACATTCTGGAAAATTTCCAAAGACCATCTTTACCTACACTGCCTATGGGAGCAGTTTGCAGAGGCAGAAATGTTTGAGAGACCCAGTATCCTTGAATAGTTTATACAGGTGTCACAACAGCTTGAAGTACAAACTTGAGAATTACAGAGCAAAGGTAAAACATTGCACTACCAGAGCTAAATGTAAATTGTCTGAAGAGAAAATCAACTGCAGATAAAACTCCAGCAAAACAACCTAAAGAAGGCAAAGGAATCGGAGGTAAACTACCTCCCGACTAATCCTCAAGGTAAAATGACAACCACCAGTGATTTATATCAAAGCACGATAGCCTGCCTTCTTTGAGCCGTCCCAAGTATATATATTTTAATATTGTCTTGAACGTTTTCAGCTTGATTGTTTAATGGATTTGGAAATTCAAGTTTTTTCTGTCTTGACTTCATTTGTAAGTTTGACAGAATTCCTTGTACTGTTGCATTGTTTTCATCACAGTCTTGGTTTCCTGTTTTTCAGGAGTTTTTCTTTCTTCTCTGTGACTTTGTCTCTCTCAGATTGAGGAGGAATTTTGAAGAATCGTACTGAAACCATTGCAGTCCCCATTTCTGGGTAAGTTGAATCAATTCTCACCTAAACAGTTGAGCCTTTACAGGAGAAAGGGGGCGCTGTGGGGAAGAAACTTGATACAAGCCTTGATATGTTAGATGAGGTATTGTGACAAAGTAGTTCTGTCTCTCTGGTTGATGGACACACACACATGTTTGCACTTACTCATCAGCGTTGTCCGTCCAGCTGCGGCGACATGAGTAAAAGTGGGTTTGGTGCTTCCGTGATTCTTATAAAAGAAATCAGTATTTTTCCAAGTTAATTATAACATATATATAATTGTTGTAGAGATCATTCTCTGTACCTGCATTACTGTATGACACAGCAACTGCCCAGCTGCTGAGAGGCTGGCTCTGCAGAGCGTGGTTAAGACTCCACAGAGGACCTCTACACATCACAATGCAGAATGAGCGCGCTCTGCATCCATGAAGGACTCTGCCCATCAGGCACACAGACAGGCCGACAGGTTCAGAGCAAGAGCTCCAGAAACTGGTGATGCAGCTTCAGTAAGAAGTCCAGGGTAAAATGGTGAAGACTCCACAAAGCTGACATAAATCTAATCGATTTCCTGACCCCTTTAAAATCACCATCAAATAAGAACAATTCAAAACTCTGACATACTAACATAGTTCTCATATTTTGTGATGGTACAACCATAAACTTTAAAAAAATTTATTGTCAAACGTCTGTTTTAAAATTTAAACTTTACTCTTTTTTGTGTTAAAGTAAATAAACCTGTGTTTTATTTTTTCCTTTCCTGTCCTTTGGATTTTGGACAAGAGCATCTAGCTGTTTTTCTTAATGTAATAGGAGATATACTTATATGTATTCCTGACTGGGTAGAAGGCTTCTCAGTTAGTGCTGTTTGTTTGCATTATTCACTTGGAGTCTTGCCTCCAATGTATTACACACACAGAGAGAGAGAGAGAGAGGGAGAGGGAGATGAATGATTTTTCTAACCAAGAGTTTCCCTTTTAGATAAGAGAGACTTTAGGAGTCATTGTTTTCTTTTCTATGCTTCATGATGACAGCTTTAGAAGAAGCTGAACTTTGCTTTCCACAGCTGATCAATGCATCATGCACCAAGACAATGCACCCTCCCTCAGTATCACTGCTGATTTACATTAGCCTGTCCTTCATCTCTATTCTCACTGTGACACTCAACCTGATTGTCATCATCTCTATATCCCACTTTAAGTAATTGAATGGTTTGCATTTTTAGGAAACTGTTTAAAATCTCTATTTTTGGCTTTATCATCATGAGCTCAATATATGTTTGAATGACAAATGTAACTGCATTCCATGATAAGTATGTGTTTTTCTCTTCCATTCCTGTAGGAAGCTGCATAGTCCCACCAACATCCTCCTGCTCTCTCTGGCTGTCTCAGATTGCCTGGTGGGATTCCTCATTTCGTTTCAAATAGTGCTGATAGATGGCTGCTGGTATCTTGGAGACATCATGTGTGCCGTGTATGTGGTTTTAGACTATGCGATCACCTCTGCCTCGATAGGCACTATGGTGCTTATTTCTGTTGATCGTTACGTTGCCATTTGTTACCCACTGTATTACCCCAGCAAGGTCACTACAGAACGAGCGCAGATATGTGTCTCTCTGTGTTGGATGTTTGCTTTCATTTGTCACTGCCTGATCCTTAAAGACAGCTTGCAAGAACCAGGCAGGTACAATTCCTGCCTTGGAGAGTGTGTAGTGGTCCTCGATTATGTTGGAGGAATTATTGATCTTTTGTTGTCCTTCATTGGTCCAGTCACCGCTATCCTCATTCTGTATGTGAGAGTGTTTGTAGTGGTTGTGTCTCAGGCTCAAGCCATGCAGTCTCATGTTGCAGCTGTCTCATTTCAGAGTTCAGTAAAAGTCACAGCTAAGAAATCAGAAATGAAAGCAGCTGTTACTCTTGGAATTGTTGTTTTTGTGTTTTTGATTTGCACCTGCCCATATTTCTGTGTAATTCTTCTGGCAGAAGATGCTGAGGTCAGTGCCTCCTCTGTGACCTTTCTTTTGTTTTATTTTAATTCCACCCTGAATCCTCTTATCTATGCATTATTTTACCCCTGGTTTAGGAAATCAGTAAGATTAATTCTAACATTGCAGATACTGAAGTCTGACTCATCTGACACTATTATATAACGAAATTAGCCACGATCACAAATCTATACATACATTTAATACAGGAAAATAGAAGAGCTAAAGGATCTATGGTATTTGTTTGATGGTGTGAAACCTAATCTTTCATGTGACCAGTACTTTGCACATTGGAATAACATTGGCATACAAATATTGTTATTAGCATATTATGTATACTTAATAAAGAAGAGAAAGAAAAGACATTCAAAAACAATGTTAAAATAAAGAAATCTCAGTCTATGTAGGTGAAAATTATTGTTATTTGATTGATACTTAAAACAGCAAATTTAAAAAAATGTTATTAAATTAAAATATTTCATGTTAGACACAGATCGAATGTGTAACATGAAAATATTAGACTGTATGCCACTGAGAGCAGCTGCATATAAAACTGTTTCAGGTTGTTGATATTTCTCAAACTTGTTACTTTGCTAATCCATTATCATTTTGGCTTTTTAGTTTCTTATTTATGATTTTGTAGGTTACAAATTAACAAGTGTGTATAATCTAAGATTAAATAACATAGTGTTTGAGGTTTGGCATTGAGCTGCTTTAGTTGAGGGCCCGTGGTTTTGTATCAAGGAGACACTTTCACATCTAGTGGCCAACGTCATATCTTTATTTTTAGCTATTAACGTGTGAAATGCATGCTTGCATAGTATTGTCGGAGTACGTTTAGTTAGTTGTTTTCTTCTGCAGCAAAAGCAGGAAAATGTAAAAAGGTCTAAAAAAAATCATTACGGAAAGATTGCAAATGGTACTAAGAAAGCTGAATCAATGAAAACGATCTTAAACATTCTTAGGAGGGTAAATCAACCTGCAGTACAGCAAAATATATTTGTAGTTCCTATTCAGGCTATGCGTAATATATAAAATGTACACAAACAGGATCAGAAGATTGTAAAAGGTAAAGATACTGCTGGCCGTTTCAAGCAGCATGATTTGAAATACAAAAAAATATATATTCTTGGTTTATTTCAAATGCAATGGACATGGAGAATTGTAATAGAAAAAAGATAAGGAGATAAGTTTATATTTAGTTAAATATTTACTGGCAACCGGTCAGTGTTTGAGTGTGCTATGTAAATAAGATATTTCCATGAGAATGTTCATGTAGAGACTGTCATCAGGTCTTATTACATAGTTGAAATAAAAGAGAAAATAGGGTGTCAAAGTGGGATAAAGAGAAGCTTTCAGGTTGTTAATGATTGGACAGAGATGGCTTTCAGAACTGAATCCAACAGCTTTTTTTGGCATTGTTGTGTAATTTGCTGCCATCTCTTTCAAGCATATGCATAAAGACATATTTGGTATTATGAAACCAACTATGGTGGACTCATCTAACAACTGATGATAATAGTGTGGGGAGTTGATTGAGAAGTCAGCAGTGTCAGCAGAGTGAACCGGAACTGTGCCAGCATACTGCTAACAGCTGTGTGTTCTCACATACAGGAGGCACCCTGTGAGGTAGTTCAGTATCCACAGGCCCACCTGTGACAGATCCAGCTTGTCCCCCATAAGTCCTAACTGGATGGTGATAAAAGCATGGAATTCAAAGAAACACAATCTTTATCTTCTCCATGTTGGTGAGAGCCTTTGTGTGATCACACTGGTTAAGGAACTGGTTCAGATGGTTCACTTGCCCTGTCTGGTAAGGACTGGGGGTTTGATTTGTGACCTCAAATTGTCTTTATGCTATTCCAAATCCTCCTGAACCTTTGCTGCAGCTCATCATCCAGCTTCTTTCTGTAGATGCCTGATGTTTATTATCATTTGCTTCAGCTCAACTTTTTTTTAATTAATTCATTAAGTCACTTGAATAATGACAAACTTTGAAATAGTAACACTGTTGGTCATAAGATTATGAAGGTACGAATTTGACTTAATTGATGGCATATAGCTTTTGTTTAAATAATTCAATGGGAAGATAGGACATTTTTATATAGTCTACTGTGAATAACTTTAAAGAATGTTATCATTTTCTGCTGAATTTAGTTGTAAAATAAAGTACATTTACTGAGAATTACTATTTTACTGCTTTATTTATGATGTGTTTGCTAATTGCTTTGTAATATTGCAAATACTGATTGTTTTCTGTTTTTTTACATATCCTTTTTGGCAGAACTCTTGTGTTCCAAGGAAAAGCTTAACAGATGTAGGTTCACAAGTGGAGCTTGGCAGTTTTAAGCATGACTTTCACAAATAGTTATTGCTGTATTAACCCAGCATTTCTTCTGTGTCAGCTCAGAGTTGGTGAAAAAAAAAGTATTTAAGGTGCATAGCCAGAGGTTGTGGCAGTGGAGACACAAAGGCGTTTGTAAGCACTGGCAGAAGTTTAGCACTAAAAATGGTTTGATGGAACAAAACATCTCACATTGCACATTTTTACTTGATTAAAATGATTATAGTGTGAATCCACAATGTCATCTCAAATGCAAAGAAATGAATACTTGCTGTTTGATTAAAATTATTATATAATCTGCTAAATGTCAGTTTAGTTTAATGTTATAGCTTCAGAGGAAAACACTGTTTTAACTATAAATATACACACTACAAAGTGCCTGACAGAAAGTGAAAGACATTCAACAACAGTAAACCTAAAACTTCATGAAACATTCATAAACGCAAAGCTGGTGGAATCAATTTTTTTTTTTTTAAATGTAAAAACTTCACCTCAGTTTTGCAGCGATAGGTTTGGCTTGGCTATTAATACTTAAATGTCAAATAAAAGTATTTGACATGTTACATATACTAATTATTAGGTGGAGCACAATATGTTACCAGGAAATATCTTAGTTATTGTTTTATAAATATCTTCTTTATGAGGCTTAGGTATTAAATAGGAATAGATAAATCATTAAATTCAACACTGATGTTCTCAAACAGATGGTTTTTGTATATATATGTAGGACACAGAAAACCTTTCTTTAAAATATGACTTTATTAAAAAAGTAATTCAACCTTCCACCAATCAAAAACTCACTAAGCAATTAACTTGCATACTGACACTAAAATTAAATCAAAAAAACAAGCAATGGAAAAAGAAAATCAGTAAAAAATAGAAAATAAGAACAAAACCAATAAAACAATGCAATGATGTCACAGTTTAGTATAAACTGTGTAGGTGGTTGATGAATTTGGTAATTCATCAAAATTTGCTTTCAACTAATCAAGAAAAGTTTGCATGGAAATTACATTGCAACAAACACCAATTGATTTAAAATTAAACATTAAAAATAACTTACAGTTTAGTATAATTTTGAAATTGTTTTAAGATTTAAGATTACTTTATGAAAGAGTGACACTGATAGGCACTAATATAAAGAAACACCTGTCAGGGTTAATAGAAATAATGTTCAGCATTTTTAGGGATAAACTGATAAAGAATTGTTTTGAGTTCCTGTCATGTTTAAGTTTATATCTAAGAATACAGATTCAAACATATTTAGAGTACGCCTACATCACATGACTCAGGACGCAACATGTGAAGTGTAACAATCAGTTTAGCAGATTTTCCAAACCATGGGTAGAAAAAAACATAGATTATTGGATTTAGACATGAGTTAAAAAGAAATATCCATATTGCAATTAGTAGGATTTTTTCATTGGATAGCAAAATAGGGATAATAATAAGGAGAAAGACATAATACAAACACGAATACAACCACACCGAGATCTGCAGCTGCTTTTCTCTCAGACTTCTTAGCCGTTACACAAACTGTTCCTTGTATAGTGACAGATGCAATATGAGACCTCATGGCTTGAGCCTGAGACAGCAACCACAAACACTCTCATGTACAACATTGTGATAACTGTTATAGGGGGGAGAAAAGTCAATATGATATCGAAAACACCAACTAAAGAGTCAATCAGCAGCACAAACTCTCCGTAACAGGAATTGTCTTTGTCTGGATTCTTAATAAAGTCCTTCATTAGTATGCCATTATAAATCACAGAACAGGTCCAACACAGACAAACACAGATATTAACTCTTGTAGGAGTTACCCTGGTGGGGTAATGCAAAGGATCACATATGGCCACATATCGATCAGCTGATATCAGCACCATAGTTTCTACGAAGCAGATGTAAGGATAGAATCAAGAATCAAGAATCAGTTTATTTATATAGCGCCAAATACAACAGATGTCGTCTCAGGGCACTTTACAAGAAAATACATTAAAATCAAAGATATTTTATAACAAATAAATTACAAAAAGTTTCCAATCTAAGGAACCCCAGCAGATTGCATCGAGTCATTGACTTGCAGCATTCACTCCTCTGGAAGCAGCAGGCAGAAACAATGGCTTGTGTTGTCGTTGACTTTACAGCAATCCCTCATACTGAGCATGCATGTAGCGACAGTGGAGAGGAAAAACTCCCCTTTAACAGGAAGAAACCTCCAGCAGAACCTGGCTCAGTACAAGCAGCCATCTGCCACGACCGACTGGAGGTTTGAAGAGACAGAAAACTAAATTAGAAGCAGAGGATACTGAAATAATAGAGTTTATAGCAGCAGTTGTAGAACGTCACTGGAAGCATCTCAGCCCATGTTCTCATCCAAGAAGCTGTCTCAGCTAAAAGAACGCCAGACCAGGTGTGGCTACTATGGAGAGAAGAACACTAAGAGAAAACAAAAGGTTAACAAGGTTGAAATAACGGTAACTAAGTAGATGGGACAAAGGAAGAAAGTAGCAGAGAGAGAAGTGGTCAGATTGTCCTCCAGCAGTCTAAGCCTATAGCAGCATAACTATAGAAAAACTTAAATAACTTAACCCTATAGAGTGAGACATCAAGAAGGTAGATCAAAGGAGAGACTGGAAGAATCCAGCAGGTCTTACTGATCAAGCATTTGTTGCATTAAGTGATATTGGTAAATTTGAAAGCATTCTAAAATGAAAAATTTTAGTATTCTTCAGAACCCAATAACAAACCACAAAACTCTGCATGTTTGAGGTAAAATGTCTCATGTGTTGTGGAAAAACTGCCTCTCTTTACAGCAGTTACACTGGGTGAGCATGAGTGTTAAATTCAACCAAGAGAGGCAGAGGATCAACTTGACGAAAAGCTGGTTTTGTTTTTTTTCTTATAATTTTTGAATCCTTTTTTGATGAAGGGGGCTCCATGTGCCCTTTCTGGTCTGTGCTAAAACATTGACTGGTGTACAATGGCATGTTTACAGTCTAGACTGTGTTCAGAAATGTATTATACATTTCAGGAGGCCGTTGTACAAGGATTGGACTTTCATAGCTCACAATGCATGTGGATATGACAGTTACTTGATCTTTATTGCTATGTTACACTTAGGCATTCAATCCCAACTCTTCATGCAAGGAAGCAAAATTCCTCCGTTTTACAGACCGTGATTACAGCTTGAACTGATACTGTCATTTTTGGCTATGAAACGGTGCTATGCCGAAAGCTTAAGGTTTCATTAAGGGCAAGGGTCTTTTTCGACACCTTTTTCTCCTCAGAGCCGAATCTGCAGTATGTGGGTTCATTTCCTCAACCAGAGTGCTATGAGTTGAAACTAATCCTGGTAAGCAGCAGTTTACTGGGCGGTACAGTGAAGTGTCCAAAGAGGTCTTTGATTTTGAGAAAAAAGCTTTTGATTATTGCTGTTGTGATGTTTTAATTCTCCAGGAGGGATGTGATAGATTCAGGGATCAGGTCTTTGAGAAGACCTGTGTGGATCCTTTTAGATGCATTACAATTGCCTCAGCATGCATGATGGGGTTTGTAACCACTTTTTGTCCTCCAAAAACTTTAGCAATCCCAACACCTGTAGATCATAGGCGCGGCTGTGAGACTTTCTCAACTGCATCCATCCAGTGGCTGGAGTGGATGATGAGCAGTAAAAACGTCTACATTAAACATGTGTTGAATGTCGGGAAAATAAATCGGGCCATTTAATGTTGGTTATGCAGAAATTACTGGTGAAAAGGTTGTTCTAGAGTTTAACGGGTGTCTATTCCACGGGTGCGTGAACAAATGTATTCTGCCGTATAAGTGTCCTCTGAGGGGAACTGCGTTCGAGCACCATTGAGTGGGGTAGGATAGTCTGCGTATGGTGTGCGTTTGGAGGTTCTTTAGGAACATGAGTGATGAAGAATGAGAAAAAACGCATCCCACGGTCAATTTTCTCAAGAAATTTGATGCTCCAGAACCCCTTTCCCCCTGACAAGCTCCTCCAATTAAAGTACATGGTAGGACCTGGTGAAATTGTACACAATGTGGACTTAACATTCACTGGACTTAAGAATCAGTTTATTTATATAGCGGCAATTTACAACAGGTGTCGTCTCAAGGCACTTCACAGAAAATCAACTGTCTAGCCTCCGTGGGTTTTTGTTGTTGTTTTTTTATTCTCCCCTACAGGACTTCTCGAGGTAAACTAGTGATCACTCTGTGCTGTACATGTGCTGAAATAAATCATCAGACCAGTCATGCAACCATAAAGACGAGGAGAGGGCTCTCACAGGTTTCTGGGTGAGTGTAGTTTCAAAAAGTGCTGGAATGTGGTTACTGCATGACAAAAATCAGAGGTGTGGTATTTTCCAAGAAAGTAGCTCAGTCTTTAAAGGCTACATCCACATATTTCTGAAGGGTAAACAGGAGGCCACAGGTTATGTGGCTGAAGCTATGGGTCAGGAGGGCAAGTCTAGATATGTGGCCGACAAAAAAACATCAGGGTATCCAGTTAGATGCAGACAAAACTGTGGTGAACTCAGGGAAGTGGCTAAATTATGTCTGAACAGTTTTTGGGGAAAATTTGCCCAGAGAACCAATCTAGCTCAGACCAGCATGGAAACTGCCCCTGATCAGTTTTTCAAAATACTCTTAGGTAAATACGTCGTTGACTACTTTCACTTCCTCAACCCTGAGGTGCGTATAGTGCAGTGGAAATGCAACAAGAGCATTACTTCTCCAAAAAAGGTGAATAAGGTGTTTATTGTTGCATTTACCACAGCCTGAGCACATTTAAAGCTTCTGACTTGTTTAGAGTGCCTGCAGGAGAAAGTTCTTTATATAGACACAGTCTAATCTATGTGCTGAAAGATGAGACTCCTTTGGAACTGGGTAATAACCTTGGGGATTTAACAGATGAGCTGGGAGGTGACACAATTCAGGAATTTGCTGCAGCTGGACCCTAAAGTTGCGCTTACTAAACTAAACCAGAAGAAAGTTTTAATGCACATTAAAAAAGGCATAACTCAGACGCATGAATGCAGTGAGAGGATCAATTTCGCCAGCGTTAGATAGCTGGTGGAGGCTTATTTAGATGGGTCTCGGGACAGTGTCATAGAGGCCCCAGCATACTATAAGACGGAATAATAAGAAGTTTGTGCTGAAAAATGCGACATTTGGCAAAGGTTTGTGTTGTACGATAAGAGACTGTTCTTCCCTAAGGGGGGAAACTCTACCTTTTGGTTATTGGTGTAAGAAAGGAAAAATGCATGGTGCAAGAGATGTACAGGATACCCTAGATTGTTATTTTTTTGGTTAAAACTATGCTACAAAATTGTAACCATGTGATGAATGTAAAGTCTGATAACATTGTATGGGTGTACACATTTCACCCTATGTATGCCGAATTGCAAAAAATAAATGGATGAAATTAATTGAAGGCCTGCCTACTTCTTTTGAAGATGAAATTTTTTCCTCCTGATCAAAGTCATTTGTTTTTTTTAGATGACATTTTGCAAGAGTCATATCATCCTGAAGTGGTTAAGATTTTTACACAGTACTGACATCATAATATGAACGTGCTGATATGAAATCAAAATGTAAGGAAAGTACAGTTGCACAATTAGTCTAAACAGTAATTATACAGTATTTAAGAACCCTAGAGATGAATAACTCTCACTCGAGTTTTGAAGATGCAACTGAAAAAGCTCATGGTTATTTAATTGTTCTCACCCCTAGCTGTCCAGATCATTACAGACTGGGAACAGGTATACTTCAGCATCAGTGGCCGACTATGTATCTAAAAGTAAGTTGCCATGTCTGCTCGTTTAAAAAGAAATGCTCTCTCATGCCACTCCACAGAAGCGAAAAGATGTTCTTGCTCACTCCTCTCTCGGTTTTCTCAATACTTTGTGCATGATTGCTTTAAATATTTTAAAAGGAAACTTTAAACTCCACAACATCAGAAACTGAAAAGATAGGGAAAAAATCATCAGGCTTTTAGGTAACAAAACAATTTTAAAACATAAGCAATTAGCTCTCAAAAGTCAAGGAGTGTTTATTCTGCCAATCTTACTAGCCCTTTTTCCTGTTATTGGGGAGGTGGAGGGTGGACTCGGCAGAAGATAAGATGTCTCAGAAGATGTTTCTGATTTCACCCCATCAGTTTAAATGCTTGACACAATCAGTCACTTCCATTAGACAAACTGCGTAAGAGGATTTGGATTCTAAAATGAGAGCTGTATTGAATGAGTCAGGACTGACTTCATATGAGAAAATAAAAAAAATATTCTTTACTGCAACGATACCTGACCCTAATTAAACAAGGTCAGGTAGAGGAACCTCGAGTATAGGTGAATCCGGAAGCAAGTAAGAGGTGGATTCTACAGTTAAACCTTATCAATCTGAATTGAATGAAACAGCGATCAAGGTAATAAAAACCCTTTAAAAAAACTATCATAGAGCAGCAGTGGATGGACATCCCAAGGAGAATTTGTTCACCGAGGAAATTTTGCAAGGAGTTCTCATCTGCTTGACTTAATAAAAAACCTTTTGATACCGTTTAAAAGGAAACTTCCGACATCCAAACCGGTTGGTTGGAGTAATTTTTTCCATACTCTGAATGAACTGAACATACTAGTTTCTTCCATTAATAACCACCAAACCCTTGAAAAATACCAAGGATTCAAGACAGAGCCAACAGATTTGGAGAAAAGCTTGGATGAGTCTCTTGGTGGAAGAAAAGAGATTATCCTTTCCCCCACATTTGATTGATTGAAACAGGATGACTTCAAGAATGGAAAAAGTGTCTGTAAAAGGATGAAATATTTGCGTTGGGATACTTTTTCTCCATAAATTATGACAGATTCTATTTTTTTGGTCCTTATTAAAACATTTTATTAATCAATGCTCGGATGTACATTCTGTCGCTTTATTACAGAATAATAATACCCTATATGAAATAAAATGATAACATGCAGATTGTTACAATTTGTAACAGTTTTTAAACATTTGTAAGGAACAGGTCCCATGGTTAAATGAATAGTTGGTGTAATATTCTGATACCATCACATCATTAGTAAACACGTCTCTGTGGTGAGAATCTAAAACTTGCTGTATCGATAAACAATGAGCTCGTTGACAGAGGTAATAAACTGTGTTGTCCACACACGAAGGATAGAGTGTCTTGCAGCTGTCGATTTTAAAATATCTTTGAGGATCTTTCTTTCAAAAATGACATGATGCTGGTTTGGTTGAAATCTGAATGGGGCGCAAATCCATAACTGTCAAGAAATGTACTGTGGTGGTTGTCTTCCAAAGTCAGAGCCAGCCAGTGCTCTCCTGGCATATGTGAAGGTTGATTGTTTTCTGTATACTCATGTTTAAGTAACGGCAGTTGGTCACAAGCCCAAACACCTGCAAATAGATTCCCTAAAAGATGATGTAGTAAACTCTCCAGCTGATGATTATTCATGATTAGTAGTTGTCCACCAGCACTTGCCTTCTGTAAATAATTCTAACATGGAGTCGTAACAAGCATAGGCGATGAGTGTAGAGTTGTGTGGCAGGGGAACCCGAAATTCCATCTCCAGTCTCAGATTCCCATTAGATACAGGCGATAAAGCATCACTATCGTCTGACGGGGAAAGATTGAACACAAAAAGTGAAAATCCTTCATTATAATCTTCTCGATTGATGCTCAGAGGCAAATCTTTGATATGACGACCAGTAGCCATAAAAGTGCTGTTAAATTCCCTGACTGATATCACCTGATTGAATTGTGGCAGGAAGGCTTTAGCCGGAATTTGTCTTCCGTCTTTGCATAATGCAATATATTCAGCGTTAAAGTGGTGAAAGTTGAATGGTGACAGGTCCCTTCTTCCTTTAAAGCGTAGTGGTGGACCATGCCTAAAACTATATATCTTGGCATGGTTCCCAGAAAGATATTCTCTTGGGTGCATATCCTGGAGTTTTCAGGTATAGAGTATGTTTTAATGTTCACACGAGATAGAGGGTAGAGAGCGTTCCCTCTCATCAAGGCAGAGGTATGACCTAAGCGTACGGCTGGTGAAACTAAAACTTTTTTGACAGAAAGAGACGCTCACAATATTTTTAGCCGGTAGGTTGAGTCACGTGCGCTCATTAGACAGAAGGCATCACTGGCTTGTGTCAGCTTGATTTTCATATCCACAGAATTCAGGAGGAGTCTCTCACAGAAAAAAATATCACCTTGAAGTGGGCCTAATAAGTGAACTTCTCTCGATTTAGCAGTGAACGAGGCATCTCAATCATGGATCTGTAAGAATGAGTGGAGCTAGACTGGGAA
Source organism: Orestias chungarensis (assembly GCA_032876305.1). Taxonomy (NCBI): domain Eukaryota; kingdom Metazoa; phylum Chordata; class Actinopteri; order Cyprinodontiformes; family Cyprinodontidae; genus Orestias; species Orestias chungarensis. Next base: position 490,938 of record JAVLVB010000551.1, on the reverse strand, counting down.
ATCAATATATCCCCCAAAATCACATCGCATTGACTAAACATCGTATTAAGTGGGTAATTGATAAATCCCACAGCAGCATCATCTGCCAGGTTATTACCATCAGCATTGGTAATTTTACACCTAATTAAAAGTAAGGTGGAATTCAAATCCAGGTATCTCTCCCCATCCCCTGGAAGGAAAAATTCAACAGGATAAGGTGTCTGTAAGAGCCGAGAGTGATTAAATTTCTGTGTAGATCTTGTCTTCAATAGATAGCTGCGTCATGGGGGCTGAAAAGAGATCCAGCTAAGCCAAGGTATATTCTGGTGATTTCTGATGCAAGAGCGCCATATCTAATGTTTTACTTCTTTCTACTGATATATGTCACTGCTACGTGCAGACTTCCTACCTTTAGACCTACTTCTTGCTTGTTGTTACTTCTCTTACGAGCTCTGCGTATTTGAGAGCTCCACACACATGGTGGCCTTTTCCTTGCTCTTCGCTACAGAGCAATTATCCCTGATCCTTCTTGAGTAGCAGCCCTCTCACTTGAACCTGCCATTTTACTCACAGCTGTACCTATAACTTCTGAGGCAATGTTTTTCACAGCATCTTTTAGCTGAGGTTTAGCTATAGCATCACCTGATTTAACTAAGGTGATACAAAACTGAATAATTTTGAAAATAATGAAACTTTTTCTTAACCATACATCACAGGAACACTGTAAAAAAAACAGGTAAAGTGCCCCCAGCCTGGTTCTGCTAATAGGGTAAGAATGGATGAGGGCCATCTCTTAGATGTATCTGAACCATGCTGTGTATTATTGATACACTTCTTCCCCACTAAAATGTGTAATTCACACGATGCAGCACTACAGTACTTTGAACAGTTTAGCCTTTAATCATTGTGTACATGAAATTTACTGGAATGTTTAGATCTGTTTTAATCTCTATATTAATATTTTCAATATAATTTCTGTTAACAGGGAGATAATCCGCCGGACTAAAGATCTGGGTGTTTATATCACCAAAACCACCCTCAACTTTAATAGTTCGAAGGAGAGGGGTCTATACATCTCCTACCATCTGGGGTTAAACTACATGGCTGTAACAATAGCATAAAACCCTGATTTTATGTCGAATGGGTGGGGCGCATGTATCTTATTAAACCTGATCCATTCTCCCGTATTCACACCTAGCATGTAAGCAATGGGGGCGTAAAATGGAGGATGATACTTGGAAGTATAATGTATTCATAGGCTTCTTCATATCAAAATAAATATCAGAGTTTATCCTTCTAAACTTGCTTTCAAGCTCTGTTTTGAGCTGCTGCAAATCCTTGTAATAACCATGCATAATATTCTGGTGAAAAAACTTTTCATCCGTATGTTTCCTCCATTCAAAGTAGGCCTATTCTTCTGGAACACTATGCCAAGTATGTGAGTAGGTAATCTGTGTCAGGCCACTTTCTATGATCCTTCTAAATTAATAAATTGTGCTAAATTCACACAGAAGCAAGAAATTGTATTATCCTTAAAGACATTTAGACCGGCGTTGGAAGTTATGGTAACAAAAAATCCTTCGTCATCTATTCCACGCTGCATGGTGGCGTATTAACTAGCGTACGGTTTAGCATAGTGTATACATCACAGAGCTCAGACTCTTTAATCCAGCCACAGAATTTTTCAAACCAATTTTTCCAGCGTACAAAGACCTTTTTAACCCCTCTGACAGTGTGCCGTCTTAAAATCTCTTCCACTTGATACATCTTGTCCTTGGACAGCTTTACCTTCTGAAGCTCCTCTGCGTAAAATGAGCCTTCAATTGGCTCACCGTCTAAATCCTTAAGTTTGTACACAGGTGGCGATCGAGGTATCATCTCATCCACTGTAAACACTTCATTTGTGAAGCTCTGTTCATATTTCTTATCAAATGCCCCGGGTGTCTTGGATATTCTGACATGGTCCCCGTGTTTAAACATAATCCTTGACTCTTTGCAATATCTGCTGGTGGTAGTATCGTACAAGTTCTGGAAGACTTGAAATGCATTTTTCAAGTTTACTTCCAAAGAGGTCATTTTAATACTCAAGTGGTAGCTGTGATTGTAACTTTTCACAAGGTCTTGTAAGACATCGATGTTATTTGCTGTGAAATATTTCCACATCCTTGTTTTTAATGTGCAGGCAAACTTCTCAATAAAATACACTCACCTGTTCGTCCTCTCTCAGTGCTTCTGGTTCCCCACATCCACGAGTCCACACCCTTGGTTTCCCGAGCCGATGCCAGTCCAGAGCACATTCAGATACAACTTTTGTTAATAAACTGACCTTTACTGATCATTGGTCAACTGAGTTGCTTCCTGTTGTGTTTCAGAGCCTTAAACCAAAACAATGTCAACAAATACTTTGAACATTAATATGAAGTTATTTTTTTAAAATAATTTGGATGAAAACACACATAAGCTTTAAGACTTTAACACCCAAGGGCACTGGATGGTTTAGTTGGTAGACTGACCATGCACAGCAATTGTAGTCCTCCATGTAGTTGGGTCCCATTCTCCTTCTTCCATATTTCATGTCTTCCCACTGTAAAATAGTGTACTACCCAAAATACAGGAGTAATTCTTCCTATTAAAATTTTTAGTAGACACGATTTCTTCTTGGTCAGGAAAGCACACCAGCGGCTCTACTTCCTCAGGAGGTTGAGAAGAGCTGGACTTGGAAGCTCAGTTCTCACTTCCTTCTACAGATGTGTGGTGGAGAGCGTCTTGTGCTCCAGCATCAACGTGTGGCATGGAAGCTGCTCTGCTGCAGACAGGAAAGCTCTGCAGAGGGTGGTGAAGAATGCACAGAGGACTGTTGGAGTCAGCCTCCCCAGCACCACAGACATTTACACCTCTAGATGCAGGAGGAGGGCCTCCCGCATCATGAAGGATCCCACACACCCAGCACACTCACTTTTTGTCCCGCTCCCCTCAGGCAGGAGGCTGTGGAGCATCAAGTGCAAAACCACCAGACCGAGAAACAGCTTCATTCCTGAAGCTGTGAGACTCTCAAACACACTCAATTACAAATGAAAAACACTTTCTCATTTAACTGGCACTGATGACTTTAATATCACACTTTAAAATGTAACTTTAAAATGTCCCTTAATATGTCACTTGCACTCCGAATTTTCATTGCTGCTATGTCCGAAGTCCCATATTGTAGATTCTGTGTCCATATTGTAGATTCTGTGTAGTCAAATCCTATTTCTCGCATAGTTATTTATATTTTATTATATTATTTAAAGCTGCTATCAGGGTGTAATCTGGACTGGGGGATTACAATTTCGTCCCACCTCATGTACCACAAGTGTTGTGATGACAAATAAAAATTCCTCGATTCCTTGATTCATCAAAAATGTCTCTTTCACAGTTTGAAAACACAGATAGGCTTTAGCTAATTGCTTTTCATGATTCTCTACAAAAGATTTTTACAATTTCAAGTAGCTAAGCACAAATTTAAAGTTTTAACATGTAAAAAAAAAAAGTTGACTCAAATTTGTCAGAGTTGAAAATTAGCGGGACAAAGATTCTGCAAAATATTGTCATTGTCTGTGCCAGTTCAAGGTTATTCCCTGAGGTTTCTGTATTTATCTTAGTTTATTCCTTTGTATTATTTTCGAGCTTTTTCACTGCTTTAGTTAGTAGTTGCCGCCCCCCAACCTCCCCGTGATTCCCCGCTTATTTTCTGTTGCCAAACTCTCTCTGCTTTCCTACTTCATTCTCTCTGTTTCTGTCTCCTCCTGCTGCCCTCCTTGCTCCTCAGTGATCCCTATACGTGCCCCACCACCCCCACCCCCAGCTGTGTTGATCTGCTAATCTCTCTCTCTCTGCATGTTACCCGGTTTCTCCTTTGTTTTTAGTTAGTTCCTCAGTCTGTTTCTCCATTCCACCATGCCTATCAGTTCTTTGTTTCTGTCATTATTCATCCCCACATTAAATACCTTAACATATAGCTCACAGAAGCATCTAAAAAGAGTCTTCAGTTGTACGAGCTGCACAGTAAGTGCCAGAAAACAATATACTGAGATCAATTTATGATTGTAAGCCATCCATTTGTGTTTTATTCATGTTAGCATATATATCTGTGTATGCAGTTGATTGAATCATGGAAGAAATCTGAAATGTAGAAAACATTGTTTTTAGTAGAGAGAACCTTGAAATCATTTTAGATTTGTTTTGTTGTTTTTGTATTAAAAATATTCAATGAAAAAGTGTTAATGCAAGTTTTTTGGAACATCTTCAAGTCATAGGAGTCATGCTGCAAAATCTCCACTGTAGCAATAAGATAATGGATTTTCTTAACCAGGTGTAGAAAAAAAACTTAAATAATAAGATTTAGACAGGAGTTGAAGTAAAAGACACATTTCGCAAAAGCTGCAGATGAGGCACTGAGTAGAGTGTTTTGGCCTGTAACTGTTACACAGAAATCCTTACAAACCGTTTAGTGTGACTAAATACTTGCACTCATTTATCAAACCATATAGCTTTTTCTACGTAAACATTTGTATCTTACATTGAAAATATCTGCTGTTTGTGCTTACAGAAGTATTGAATTATATACGTTTATACTGTTTATGGATCCACAACAAAACCTTTTTACATGTCAACTACCTAAACATTAAGAAACACTACAGGTGAGAGAAAGTCTAACATTGTATGCAGTATATCCTTTAAATAGCAAGGAGATTAGGAATATTAAAGAGAAACAAAGTGACCGACATCAAGCATCACTAATTGACAGTCAAATCTTAGAAATTTATCACAAATCAGTTTTAGTTTGAGGAAGATATTTGCAATTAAGTTTAGATATACTTTGCTTTCGTGTTAACGGACATAAAAGACACCCTGATGTCTAATGTGGTATTTGGTTTTTACAGCATGTTCATGTCACATGAATCACGCTGAAAAATCTCCAGTGTAACAATAATTCTAATACATTTTCTAAACCAGGAGTATAACAAAGCATAAATAATAGGGTTTAGACAGGAATTGAAGTAAAACAGACATATCACAAAAGTAGCAGATGAGGCATTAAGTAAAGTGTCTTGGCCTGTAAGTGTGACACAGAAATATGGTAAGAGACATATATATATATATATATATATATAT
>JAVLVB010000551.1:470620-482641 GCA_032876305.1 Orestias chungarensis | reverse complement strand
ACTTTTTTGAAGCCTTCTCCTTCTTCCCAATAAATAAAATAGGCTTATAGCCTACTGCTTCAAGTTTCCGCACCTGAAATGAATAACACATTACATAAATGACTGAAATCCGCTAGGTTATTAGAAAAGATTTTTTATTTTTAGCAACTTATTGGTAAAATATCCTTTCATGTTGAAAAAATCATGTATGCTATTTGATCGTAACATATCAGCTTCTCCATACAATCCATGGGTCAATCATAAGAAAAAATAAGAATTTCTACTTACTGCAATACGTGCAGAATCAATTATTCTGCCAACGTTTCTGTTTTTCACAACAGCTTGCCCCCACTCACTGTCCAATGAGTGCACCTTTTCCTTAGGGTTAGGGTTTAGGGTTAGTGGAAAGGCTTTTAAAGCAAGCACTGCAGGTTTTTCTGTTTGCCTGATTGGGGGTCTGGCAATATGCGCAGGGCCTGAATTTGGGGTGCGTCATGGACAGACAAAAAAAATAAGAAAAAAGCAATCCACAAAAACAACACAAAACAATAAATTGGAAGAGACGGGGAGAAGGAAAAGACACACCAAAGAAGGACAAGGAAAGACAGATGACAGACGTGGCTCTTAAAAGTGCCTTTGTTTTAAATTTTTCAAGAGTGGAGGCTTGGTTGACTTATCCACTATTTGATGACTGAAAAACAACCTGTTGAGAAAGAAAAAGTATTCAGATTTCAGAAGCTCTTCATCTCTCTTCATTTGTGTGCCACAGACAATAAAGACAGGTGAAGAGGACTATGGTACATCAGTGTTTCCCCTAGAATTTGTTTCAGGCCCGGTGGAAGCCACCGAATCAAAAAAAACATTTTGGTATATATATATATATATATATATATATATATATATATATATATATATATATATATATATATATATATATATTGGGACTACTGGCTAAGAAAAGTAAGTGCCAACTCAATTGTACCTGTGGACTGAAACGCTCACCTGAAAGATCCATTGTCTAGGGAAGTGTTTTGAGCACTCCCCCCAGGCCTTGGTTTCTATCTGCCTCCCAGGGGGTGGGATTCTGTGCTTATTCACCAACTAAATTGTACCTGTGGATCTCCTGTTTTGACTGAAACTCTCACCTGAAAGCCATTCGATCGTGTCGCTTCTCTCTATTCAACATCAGGTAGGTTAGGCCATATCTAACCCAACATGTGACACCACTGCTAGTTCAGACCTTGGACATTTCCCGCCTTGACTACAGCTACGCCCTCCTAACAGGTCTTCCAGCCTGTGCTGTGAGACCGATACAGATGATCCAGAATGCTCCAGCTCGCTTAGTTTTCAACCAGCCAAAGCGTTGTTAAATCAATGTTAAATCCTCTCCTAGCATTTTGCAGGTAACTGAGTACATTGCGTCATAGTTCAATGTTAAACCCTCTTTTTGTAAGTCGCTTTGGATAAAATGCTCCCTGTAGACATTTCATGTACCAGCATGCTTCAAGACCTCTGCCATCATCCCTTTGTCAAGAAGCCATGTACCACAATCTTTAGTAACTCAAAGACTGTAGGAGTTTAATAATGCAGGTGTTTGGCAACAGGAATGTATTAATATCTATTATTAATAAATGTATCAATATATTTATTATTAATACAAGTTTATAATTAATTAACGAAGCACCATCAAGAAAACTTGAGGGGTCTTCAAGGACCAAACGGGTGTTCCAATACATCCAGATAGAGATGGCTGCGGGAGGGTATGAGCGCAGTGGTGAGCAAATTATTAACAAGCTTAAAAAGTGTTGTTGTGGTCTTGTGGATGTTGGATTTGCCGCTAAATCTACTGGGTAATGGTGACGTACGCATACACATGGAGCGACTTAATGACGTAGCTTGCCGGCCAGCACCAGTGTGTGGAATTACAAACGGTTCTTTGTCGGTTTGCACTTGAAACCAGCCGTTAGCCAGCTCTAGCACCAGCACGGAACCAGGCCTTGGTGGAAAAGGGATAGGAGAGCTTGTGTGTGTGTGTAGGAGGGAAAGTAGAGGAGTGGATCTGATTGTCTATAATCATGGGCCCAATGATGGAGGGGCTTGTAGTAGGCGCCTTTTCTCCTCTGCCGGCAAGGCCTCCATTGCTTTGGGCTTCCCCTCTCATCAGACAGAAACAAGATGAGCAAAGTCCATAGATCCTCACATGCAGCTTTCCAGGTCACTTTGATGGTTTGAAGTCCTTTTCTTGTCCAGCAGGTTAAATAAGGGTTAGATACACGAAAATGATTTTCTCTGTTAGAGATGACCCTGCGATGGGACAGACTCTAGGGGATACAAGAGGATGGGATGGCGTACCAATTAGTAATAAGTCCTGAGTTTTCACTGTCTCAATTCCTATGTTTTGACATAGGCCAATCTCCCTCTGGTTCCTAAATCCGCTGAGGTGGTAAAGGAAAACTCACTTAAGCCTTATTGTTCACCACGCGTCCCCAGCTCCTGAGCTTCACCCAAGGTTTCTGGGTCAAATACTTTACATGTTGAATCCTGTGGTCCCACAAGTCTCATGACCTTAAGCTCGGTTCCACAAATCTACTGACCCCAAATTGCATCCCTGCTGGCTTCCTGACCTCAAGCCTCTGTTACACAGTAGGTCACCTACCTCCAAGTCTCAGAACCATGGCAGGCCACCTGACACTGAGCTGTACCTTTCCAGCAGGCCACTTAATGCAGAGAAGCTGCTGCCTCTCAACAGGCCGCCAGACACCAAACTTGTGCAACACCTCATTCGTCCTCCAGAGACTCTGTTTATTTCTCTTGACCTTCCCCGCCTTGCCTCGCCCCTGTCGGACCTCATGTCAGCTTTAATTCTTGACAATGACCCCATTTCTGTGCCCTGATTTCTGCTTCCTGCAAAATACCTGGATCTCTGCTCTCATGGCTCTTCCCCCTGCCTGATTTCCTAAATACAGTGTGACTCTTACCCCTCTGGTTTCTTTCATCTGCTTCCGCCTTCTGTTGATGCGTTCCTGCCTGTCCCTAGGTGGTTTAATATCTGAAGTCTCCTATCAGAGTTCAGTTGGAGAATTGTGAATTGTTCTCTGCGTCTTATCTGCACAATCACATTTTCAAATAGCTAAAGGAGGGACTTAATACAATCATAGTAGGAGGTGCCCAAAAAATAAAAAAATTAAAAAACAGCTCCTCCTCAACTGCTGATGACCAAAAAAAATTGTATTTTTGTTTTGTTTTATTATTATCATTTTATTTCATAAGTAATTCCTGCTCTTTAATGCCTTGTTCAAGTTTACATAAAGCCCTCTGTGTGTAATTATTTTAGGTAAGACACTATAATATTTTTAATATAATATTTTTAATATAATATTTCATATATATATATATATTTTTTAAATTTTTATTATTAAAATAAATTAAATGTATTAGTACAATATTAAATATATTACAACATAACTTTGTAAATAAAATTGTTAATGTAATTTTAAATGCAATTTATAAGATGAAGTATATGCTTAAAAATTATCCAAACAAAGAAAAAATCAACAACAATTTGACAAAAAATAAATAAAATAAGACTTTAAAATCCAGTTTTGCAGTATGGGTGTGATTTCTTTCAATGTCTCTGTAGATAATGTCTTTATTTGGTATACCTCAATTGTTACATCATGAAATATAAAGAAGAATAAACAAATAAGAAGTACTTTGAGATGTGTTACACATTCTGCTTTAAGCAGTACTTAGAATATGGGTATGCAGTTGTTATAAAGGGAGGAACAATGATCACTAAGAATATACAGAAACAATATAACAATTTTGTATTAATAACCTTTAAACCACTGACAATGAAAGACTTACATATATATTAACCAGAATTAAAAACATTGTGTCATTTTAATGTTATTTTTTGGTTATTGTTGTTTTTTAAATTTTTTTGTTTTTTGCTTTTTTTGTGAAATAAATGTTTGAATGATGAATACATTCGTGAAAACCTAAAAAACTTTCTTAAACCAATCAGGCACCCTCTCCTTGCAGTGACTTATGTAGGTTATGTAAACTTACCAGGGGATCGAAAAAATTAAGAACAGTAAAAAAATGTATTGTATATCTATAAGTCTGGAAAGATTTACAACACCAATTTTAAGACTCTGGGGTACCAGTGTCCTGTGCAAATCCTAAATCAAATAGCAAAAAAAAAAAAATACACATTCAGCTGAGGGGAGCCTTACCCATCAATCAAAATTACTTTCACAGTTTCACAAAATAACCCAGAACAACAGAACAACATCTCTGCAGGGTTTACTTGCTACAGTTAAGGCCATAGATTAAGATTCCACATAAGAGACAAAATTACCTCCAGGAGACCTCAGTACCACCACTTTCCTAAAAGAACATTAAAGCCTGTTTTACATTGATGGGAAAAAAACACTTGATGAGAGTAAGAAATTCTTAGATTAGACAAAAATATTACTTTTTGGAAGATGGGTGTTATGATACATCTGTCCAACACAGAATTTTAGAATCCCAGTTAGACTGACATGTTTGATCCCATGGTGATGGAAATGCAAGGGCTTAGGGATGCTTTGTTCCCTCAAAACATGGACAACCTGTTATAGTTAATAAAATGATGAAACTAGCTACTGGAAAATCCTAATATTAATAGTTTAGTACTTTACAATGCAAATACTTCCTTATTTCATGAATGTTTATTGTGTATACCCTAAAATTGAAGAAAAATCTGACCTATCTAAATCTAGCCTTAAAGTAATTATAATAGTAAGGTTAGGTTAACTTGTTTATTTGATCAATCAAATCTCTACCACCTTTCCATACATAAACATATTTACATATATTAAGAAGTAATTCTATTTAGGTTTTTCAACGACTTTAAACATTCAGCAGCTGTTGTTTAAAGAGGGATTCAAGCAGCACTAATTAAAAGAATTTAAGGCCAGGTGAACATTGACTGGGAAACATTTAATCTAAACTATAGAATATTGAGCAACTTGAATGAAAGTAATGCTGGTAAAGTTGAACCCGATATGATGGATTTCTTATGATATGATGAGCATAATGTTAGGACAAATACAGAGTAATTAAACTGTGTTTGAAAAAAGAGAACAGTTTCCACTTTACAGAACTTTACATTCCCCATTAAGAGACTCCTCATAAAATGTAAGTCTCATATACAGACTAACAGCTACATTTTGATGTCACAGGAGTCCTGTTTGAATATCTGAAGAGTAAATATGAGCTTAATTGATTTTCTGAACCAGGGGTAAAAGAAGGCATATATGATGGGGTTTAGGCAAGAGTTAAAGAAGAACAAACATATTACAAAAGCAGCAGATGAAGCATTCATAGAATCATCTTTCCCTGTCAGAGCAACACAATAATATGGACACATACACAGCAGAAACACCAGAACTACAACACCAAGAGTTTTTACTGCCTTCAGCTGGGATTTTTTGGCTGTTACTGAATGTTTAAGGGTGACGGCTGCGATGTGAGAGCGCATAGCTCGAGACTGGGAGATGGATACCACAAACACTCTAAGATACAAAACTACAATAATGCCGATTGGAACAATAAAGGAAAATGCTAGGTCAGCATATCCTGCAATATAGCTGATGACAAAGGCACACTCTCCTATGCAAGAGTTATACCTGCCTGGCTGCTTTAGGTTTTCAATCAGAATCAGACTTTGAAAAACCCAAGCACAGATCCAGCACAGAAAGATGCAGATCTTTGCTCTGCCCTGTGTGATTTTGGTGGAGTAATGCAGAGGGTAACAAATGGCTACATATCGGTCGAACGATATAAGGACCATGGTTCCTATAGATACGGAGGTGATAAGATATGCTAGATATTGATATATAGTACACATAACGTCACCTAGGAACCAACAGCCCTCTATAAGCACAGTTTGAAAAAGCAGTATCAGGCCCACAGAAAAATCTGAGATTGCCAATGAGAGGAGGAGGAAGTTGGTGGGAGTGTGCAGCTGCCTGTGGAAGAACAGATTATACTTTTAGGCATTATGTTCTATAAGTTTGCATTATAGTTGCAAAATGGGTGCATAATAACATTACTAAAAATGTTGGATAAGTACCTGAAGTGTGAGATAGAGATGATGACCAGCAAATTAAGAAATACAGTAAGGAAAGAGACAGAGAATAGCACAATGTACAAGAGTAAAACCTCAAAGTGAGGAAGCTTCAGCCTCGTGCAGGACGAGTTGAAAAATTCTGGGAAGCAGAGTTCATCTTCCTCCATCATCTGTGGTGGAACAAGATTCTAAACAATAGATGCCTCCAGTTTTTTTTTTGACATCCTGTAACGTTTTCTCCACCCTCTTCATCTGTTTCCACGCCTTCAATGTTTAATCTACTCCATGAAGTTGTAATGATGATTTTCTATTTTCACTTTTAAAGATTTTTTAATGGTGTTTGATGCCAAACATCAGATGACTTGCATAATCTGCTGTGTTTTTACTTATTTTTCTCTTATGTGCTTCTGTCCTCAAGCAAGTGTTTCTCAACATCTACTAGATATCCCACACAATAGTGACAGTATGTACAGCTGTATCCGGTGGGGAGAGAAAGACAGTTCTCTTTGGCTCTACTTCTTTCATGCCTCAATCTAATGTCTAGGTTTTCCTGAACTATTGCTAAAGTTACGCTGCTACAGGCTTAAACTGCTGGAGAACAATCAAACCAGTTTTATTCACTCTGCTACCCTTTTCTTCTTCTGCTCCTCAATTTGCATTTCCTTTGTTTGTTTGCTTTTGTTTTTTCCTAGAGAATTTACACCTTAGTCTGACATGCTTTGACACATTCCTGAGGGTGTGGAGACCATAAGCTGATATGGGGCTCCAACAAATGCAACATTCTCCAACTCCTGCTATTTACTTTTGTACTTTTATTCAACACAGAACGTAGCAGATGGTGGATGGCCACTCATATTGAGCCAGGTTCTAGTTTTGCTAGATGTTTCGTCTTGTTAAAGGAAAGTTTTCCTCTCCACTGTCACTACATGAATTCTCGGTGTGAGCTGTTGCTAACACTGTAGCTGTCAATGAACCACTGTAACTGCATATTGCTCCAAGAACGGTAAATTTGCAAGTCAGAGACTGGTGGAATCTGTCGGATTTCCTTTTGTTAACATTTGATTTAATTAAAAAATAATAATCTGAATCAGATGCACTTTTTGTTAACTAGGAACAATTGTAAAGAATGTACGACTGGTCTGAATGATTTTTCTTGTGGTTTCTTAAGATATCATGCATTGTAAATCGACTTTATACAAATAAACTGAATTGAATTCATTTGAATTCCTAAAAGGCAATTTCATTTTAGATATTAGGTTAGGTTGGGTAAAATGCTGTGGTCATATGGAAAATGTACAAACCAAAAGAGGAATACATAGAGATTTTCTTGAAGCAGGTGTTAATCAGAGGAAAATAAACTACCAAGGCTAAATAAATAATAAATATTGTTTCCAGAAGATATAATCTTTATAGCCACAACTGTCGGTGGAAAGACAGTTTTGTAAACTTCTTTAAACATTTAGAAAATCTTGTTCTGTAACCCACAGATATGCCTTGTTTGGGTTAGTGGTCAAGTGTGCGACTATAGTATGAATTAGGTTAGGCTTAGATTTAGGGTTAGACATATACTGGTAATAGTAAGAGATGGTTCAGTTTCAGGTTTAGGCTATGGAAATCCATGACAAATGAATAAAGTCAACTGAAAGTCCCCACAAGGATAGAGAAACCTAACATGCGTGGGCATGTGAGAATTCCCAACCCCTCATACTCTAGGACATGGCAGCTCACAATGAGCCATGGTTGTGCTGGAGGAAGCTTGCTGTTAAAGGTGAGTTTTTCCTCTCCACTGTCGCTACATTCATAATCAGTGTGAGGAATGGTGTAAACTCAAGCTATCAAATGGCATGCTCATTCAGGAGGAGTGGATGATGCAAGCCAATGATTCAATATAACCTGCTGGGTTTCCTTAGATTTTTAAGTTGCTTTGTTTATCGTGTATTTACGGTTGGAGTGAAATGATTTTGGTTTAAAGCGCATTGAGACAACATGTGTTGTAAATTGACGCTATATAAATAAACTGCATTGAATTGAATTGTGAGAGTGAAAGGCTAATTTAGAAATTGTCTAAACTGATGACATAACATGGCTTTAAAAAAAACTTCAGATACAGTTTTTGGTATGAGTAGAATATGCATCAAGGGACACTAATAAGCAGACAACAATATGGGTGTGTAGTGGTTTGTGAGTATACCGCCAGGAACTTTGGGCCTCCATAATGAATAGATTTGCTTTTCAATTGCATTTTGACAAAGAGATGAAAAGTTAGAAGTGATAGTGGCAAAATGTAACTTAAATGCCATGTAATCTTATGCATACTCGCAGGTTTTAATTATTATTATTATTATTCGGATGATTGTTTGAATTTCTGTCATTACCAAACATTGTTATTTTTTATTTTGTAATGTTAAAATCAGCAGTAGAGACAGAGAAACCCCCATACACTCTGCACTGATGCTAACTGGCATGTCATTGAATGCAGTATTGTTTATCTTGTTCACACAAGGCAGAGTTATGTTGGTGTGGGACATCAGAGCTGCCACTGACTGCGACTCATCTGTTGTTAAATGTTCAAAAGGGCACAGAGACTACTTAAATATCTGAATAACTGGGGAAACATGTTCCGTCACAGATGAAATGCTGTTAAAATGGAGGCTAACATTAATCCGTGGCTACCAGGTTGATAATCACTCACAATAGTCTACACACCTCTCTTGAAGAAAAACTAGGTTACAAATTGACATATTTTCTTTGATGTCTTATTTCTTGTTTTTTGCCTTTTTTAACCAGATTTTTATAGGCAGCATGGTTATTATCACTTTACTGATCCAAATCAGGGAATGTCAGGATCCTGGGTTGTGTGTAGGATTTCTACTGTGTCTGCTTTTTCTATTTATTGAGCCTTGTTTCTGTTGTACTTCAGTTTAGTCTAGTCTTAGTTTTTTTTTTATTATTCATGTTAAATGTTTATAATTTCTCTCGCTCTGTCTCCCTCAGTCTTTCCATTTGCTCTCCCATCCTGTTTGTTTAAATCAGAACTTCATTTTTGTTGGATTCTCCTGTTTTCGATCCTGAATCATGTTTTTTATAAGTCATTATTCTTGTTAAATTCTCTTCATATACTCCTCACCTCTGATCTGCATTTTGGTCCGGACCATTTTATACAATTACAGTTGTGTGTATAATAAATATGGATGTTTGCTTAACATTCAGATATTACTGCTGAAAAATAAGTTAAAATAAAGAAACAACTGATACTGTTGACAACGGCCTCATAATAGTTTTGCTGTATTTACAATGTCTATATAAATATTTTTAGATTCTTTCGGGGGGGGGGGGGGGGGTGGGTGGAACCACGCCAGCTGCAGCCAGATCTTGGAAGCTTCATACAGAAAGAGCCCCTGCTAAGATTTGATTTAGATTTAGAGATTTGTTTCAGGTGCAGAGCAACAGTGGAAAACACAGCGCTACTGCGGACCCTAAAAACAAATCAATTAATACAAACTTAAAAAAACAATGTTGCATGTTTTTATATCATAATTCAAACTTAAACTAAGGGTTTTCTGGCTGCTCTGAACTACATTCCATACTTTGTTGACAAGAAGTCCCACAACATTATTCTGACACAATAATGCCTTTAACAAATACATTGCCAGAGTTCTGAGTGATATGCAGTGATAGATTTTTACTATGTATAAACTGTAACCCAAAGGTTCAGATTTGGTCTCATCTGACCGTAGGACATTCATCCCCTTGTTTTCTGTCCTCTATGTGACTTCACCAGAACATTGCTTTTGTAGCTGCAGCTTTGTCAATAAAATAAATAGAGGTTTGTGGCTATAAAATAACAATATGCGGACAACTAGTTATGATTTATTCAGCAGCATTGCATTGTGATTCGACACATTGATCCCAATAGTTACAAACTAGAGATTTTCTGTGTCACTTAGAAAGCACTTAGCAGGTTCTAAAATTTGAAGAGTAGTCATAGACTTAAAGCAATCCATGCTTTTTCCATAAAGGTAGTTGTGCCTAACAGTCCAAAACAACAGGACTAACTCTGACAGACACCTGATCTAGAAGAAATAAAGATGAAAACAGAAGAGTTTATATTAAAAGAGGATCAAATTCAACACATGCTGAAGTTTTACAACTCGGTGTGATTGCGTTATTAATAATGCTTATTATTGCACTTTCCTGTGTTGTTTTTCTTTTCGCACATTAAAACAAACATGAAATCTAAGTTCCTTAGCCTGGGCTCAGGGGAACCATTTCAGCAGCAGCTCAACAAAACAAACATGTGCTTAATGGCTCTCTGATGGTTTTCTCCTGTCCGGGAGTCACACCTTATTGTGTTAATGCCAGATAGCTGCAAATGATCATCCCAATGGAATCATTCCAATCAGAGGTGTCAGTAAATGAACCTTGCGTTCCAAAGTAAACAATGTTTTCACGGTGCCAAACTTCAACTGAGGATCTAAGCTATTTGATGATAAACAGAGTTTAATCTGTTGTGTTTTTAATTATTCAAGTTTGTTGTCTGAGGTGGAAATTAGGTTTGATGGTAGTCGTTGTTTTTTTCTAAAGTTGGTAAATAAAAGTTAGACATCATGTTTGTCCCACATCAAACATAAAATTACTTTTTTTCAACCAGCAAGATTTTTGTTGACAGAAAATAAGATGGTGGGTTCTCAAAACACAAAACACTATTTAAGCATTTAAATGCTTATTTTTGTGATCTTTGATGGTAATGTTAGAACCGTCTAAACTCTGCT
Organism: Orestias chungarensis; assembly: GCA_032876305.1. Classification (NCBI taxonomy): domain Eukaryota; kingdom Metazoa; phylum Chordata; class Actinopteri; order Cyprinodontiformes; family Cyprinodontidae; genus Orestias; species Orestias chungarensis. Next base: position 471,772 of record JAVLVB010000551.1, on the reverse strand, counting down.
CAACTGTCTGTTCAACAGAGTTTCTCTCACAACAACTAAAGAGACTTTAGAGATGACAGCTTTTCATCATGACTGTCTCACATCCTTATTTTGACAATAATCTCTTCTGTCTACATCATTCTTTCACTTTTGTCTGCCAGTTCTTTGTGGACATGGATGGTGATCGATTTCTTTCACACCCTTTGCCTTAACTGGATTTTCCACAGCAATTATCATTCCTTCATTGTTTGAACTGGTGCCGCATGGGAACGCAACTAGTTTTTCAGCTGACATCTTTGAATGATTTGGTTCTAAACACAGTACATGACTGCAACAAAAGATTATGTCTCCACAAAAGCTCTGACAGCTTTTCAATAACCTATTATTACTAGAGGGCCAAACATTGCTGAGTTCTCCACAGCGAGCTCAGCAGACTGTGCTCCGCCTGGTAGGCTGTGACTGCTGCTATAAAGATTGTTATCACAAGGATGCAGCGGGTGGTGGTGGCGGGGTATTGGGGGCGGAATTTAGTCACCAACTTTTACCAGTTCCTAAAAAAAATTATTTTTGTGGATTTTGGTGGCTTATGCTGCGTTTGTTTAACCTTTCCGAGCCGACTCGGATCTTGGAAATGACGGCACATCCCGTTTCCACTTCGAGCATTATTACGGAAAGCTGTTATTACTGACGCAGAAAAAGTCATATGAGTAACTGAAACCGTCTTTTAAACCAACATAGTGGTCCAAACATAATGAAAATCAATACTTACAAGTGACACTGGGCGCAAACATCTTGAAATCTGAGTCAGAAATTTTCCTTGGTCTCTCCGGAGTTCATCCGATAAAGAAAGAAAAAGGTCCGAGTTTATCTCGGACATCCAAGTGTGTCGCCAGGCAACGTTTTTGGACGTCCGAGTTGGATGGACGCACCAATAGCCAGGACCACAAACTTTAATTTATCTAGTCGGTAATTAATATAATATACTAACACACAAATAGATATGTGGTTGTATTTATGGCTTAGGGGCCACGAGATGTTATAAAGGGAATACAGCCACAACATTGGGGAAAAGACGTTGTAGTCAAATGAGACCAAAACAAAAATCAAGAAACTGACAGTGAAGAGTAGATGGAGAGACAACAAGTGTTTAGTGGAGCCCTAGTATTTGCTAAG
>JAVLVB010000551.1:450984-463290 GCA_032876305.1 Orestias chungarensis | reverse complement strand
TATAATATACTAACACACAAATAGATATGTGGTTGTATTTATGGCTTAGGGGCCACGAGATGTTATAAAGGGAATACAGCCACAACATTGGGGAAAAGACGTTGTAGTCAAATGAGACCAAAACAAAAATCAAGAAACTGACAGTGAAGAGTAGATGGAGAGACAACAAGTGTTTAGTGGAGCCCTAGTATTTGCTAAGTTGAAGGACCAGAATCAATCACCAATAGTTAGGCTTCATTTGAAAATGTTTTGAAATTATGTTTATAGACAAAAAATCACCTTCATATGCGCATTAGAAACCATCTGAGCACTAAAGCAGAAACTGACATCCATGCCTCTTGAGAACATGGCCAATCTGCTGCAAAGAATGGCTACAAGTGTAATGCTATTAAGCGTATCTGTGAATACTTTCGTGTGAATTGGTTAAGGTTCCAATGATTACATTTTTCATGATTACATATTTAACAATGAATGAGCTAATTTGGTAGTAAATGAAACCCAGTTTCTTTACCAAGTACCTGGAGTGATATGGCTGGTCACTAACTTTCCTTAAAAAAATAACACTTTTATCAGGTTTGAGGGAGATTCGTGCTGCCTTTTCCTCCCGAGTTTCCTAGGTTGTGCATGCAGGGGGGGGGGGGGTAGACCTTCATGTTGGAGCCTTCCTGCACCTGTGCAGCAGCACAAGTGCTTTCCATCTACAATCAAGATGAGCTACTCAAAAGGAGTGGAGGATCAAACACACTCCGCCTGAGTGTTACAGTTGGTAACGTTGCCTCTCTGTGCCAGCTCGCGTTAAAAAGTAAGTGCTTATTCTTCATGTTGCTTCTCATTTGTGAACCCAACCCAGGTTCAAGCCTCAGTACCTCCAAGATCCCTCCGTGAATACTTCTGGTCTCATGCTTCCACTCTGGTCCTCACTCTGTGAGCTCTGCTCGTCTCTAGACAACCTTCCACTTCACATCAGTCAGTCTCCCTCTGCCCGTTCACCTCTACCTGGCGGATCCCAGCTCTCCACCGAGTAAGACCCGCTCTAGTCAGTTCTACTCACCTCCTGCTTCGCTTCAACTCACCTGCTCTGTCCCCTCTTCCAGTGCTCTCAGTCCCCTGTGCCATTCCTGTTGTTCCAGTCTACCACAATCATGTCTATAACTCATTCAAACAAACAATATTTTCCTGATCTCCGGAGTGTTTCCTGTTTATGTGAATGAAAACGCTAAAAAATAAAAATAAAAATAAATAAAATAAAAATAAACAAGTGAAATGAGAAAAACTGTCTAACTTTTGGTTTGTTTTTTATTTGGCACTTTCCCAACAAGCCAAAAGCTCCTTTTTATATTCCTAAATATTCAGGTCAGAAGTTTAACGCAGTGTTCAGATTAAATGTGAGCTCTGAAGCTGTTCAGTAATGTAGTTAAATAACTTGTTTTTACACGGCTTTTCATGTAATCTGCAGTAAGTAAGTAACCTGTGTCTGTGATGCAAAGCACCTTTTAAATCTACACGGTATTCTCTCCTAAGGGAATATATTGTTTTCATCTGTTTTTCATTGACTTTTTTTACAGGTACAGACTGAATGATGGTAACACTTGAAACTGTTTTGGTCTTTCAGAGCTTTAGTTGTTGCTCTGGGGTCTTTGTGACGTTTTTTGATAATCCTCATGGAATTATTTGTAATAAATCTGATCTGTTCTTTCTGCATATTGTGGCATGATTTCTTATTTTCTGATATGTTTTACCCTATTTTAATGTTAGGTAGGTCCCATTTAGGTGATTTATTTCCACAGGTCTGACGTTAATTAGGTCTTTCTGTGACTTGTGCAACTGAAACAAAAGATTAAGTTAATCAAAGGTCACCAATATTTAACATGAACCTGAACTATTTAAATGTGGTCAAACCAAATGAAAACACAAGCTTGTTCTAAAAAATATGAATATGTTTTACTCTGAGCGTGCATGTAAGGTCATTCACCTTTTTAAATATGCGACTCCCTATAGAAAAACCTCAGTCCAAACACGCTGTCATTCATGTTTTAATTGAAAAACAAGACACAAATCATAACATGAACACAAGTAAGAACAAGAACGAGCAAACACAATCAGAAATAAAAATCAAATATCAACACAACTATTTGACACTTGGTGATAGTTACACTTTCCTTTTCGTCCACAAAAGACTTTTTAGTTTAATCAAAAACATCCAAATCAAAAACAACAAAAAACACCAATAGTAAAAAACAATCATTTATGTGTGTGAATTAACAGGATCTACAGTTTCTTAATCATTCAACATCAAAGTAAAAAAATAAGATGGTTTTATATGTTATCGTATATGAAGAATAAGGCACAGTTTTGAGTTCCACTTTAAGATGTATTTACATAATATTTAGCAACAAACCGTTTGAGAACATTTGGACTTGGGTAGTTTGGACATTAAATCATTCCAAATTCATGTACTGAATAATTATTGGGTGTGAATGTGACCAATGTTTTTAAGCAGTCTTTGGCTCGCCCTGCTGGTTACTGTTGGTAGCGCACTTACTACACCAGCAGGCAGTTGCACAAACTTAGCAGAAAACACTAAGCAACAAACATATCCATATGGTAAATACTTTCATCTTCACTCTTCTGAGCTGGATGCTTCATCACCACATAAGTGGAGTTCTCACAAGATTTTGTCTTTTTCTGTAAAACAAAAGGCAGATTTAATCATCTGTAGCAGTTATTAAACACACACTGACTGGATCAAACACATTTACTATTTGTTTCTAAACTTTTACAAATATGAGTCTCAACGATAAATTCTGCTTATTAGATGATTTGAAGGAAGGATTGAAAAGGTTATGTATATTTATCAAAATTAATTATTGAAGAATCAAAGTTAACACTTTTTAAAAATGGATGCTTATTGGAGTGGGAAACAGCTGTCATGTTCACCACAAGGTGACAGCTGAGAATTAGCTGACCTGCGAGCTGGGAGGGAAAGTGAAAGCACTGAGATATTGTCTGCTGTTAAAAGAAATGGAAAAAGTACAAAGGCCTCTGCCGACTTTTCTGATTTATGTTGACTTGCAAACATAACAAGACCAAGAGTCAACAAGAGTCATAACGCTAATGAATAATTAATTAGCAACTGAGGTACATTTAAAGAAATCTTTCTTTTACTGACTCTTCATATCATAATTTCAATTTTTCCTTTAAACTTTAATATCATCAAGGTTTTACATGGTTTCTGTGTTCATTATAGATAGATGGATGGATGGATGGATGGATGGATGGATGGATGGATGGATGGATGGATGGATAGATAGATTTAATGCAGAGTACTCAATATTTCCTTTATACCATGTATTAAACAACATTTGCAGTGCACAGACTCAAACAACCAGATGATGATTAAAGCCTTTTTACATGATTGGAGCTGCCAAGCGTAATGCATTTTCACATTGTAGCTGTTAGTGGATGATTTAATGTTTCTGCTCTGTGTGAAGCTGCAGACTGTGGTGCACCTACTGTCTCTGCTTACTGTCATATGACTACATCAGATTTGTTCCACAATTACCACCGTAGTTCATTGTGGCAAAGCTCTAGAGTGCACCTGTAGTGACTAATCGGGTGAGCGTTACTGTGAAATGTGCTCAGAAGTGAGGGTCCGACCACAGTCTTTAGCTGGTGACATTTATTCAGCAATTACATATTGCAATCTTGCTCAAATCAGAAAGGATATAGCGTAAAGCTATCCAGCTCTTACAAAAATACGTATTGCAAACATTATGCAAAAATATTAACTATTGTAGCACTTTCTGTTAAACTGTTAACACTTCAAGGCATCTCTCAAAAATGAAAAAACATGGTGACTCACTTGAAACTACCTTAAGGAAGATAGACATCTACTAAAGCCATTGACAGGTTGATCTGTTTTTGTGAGTATTTCCAATACATTTCAAATGGAAATGTTGAAAAAGAACAATCACATTACATGTGGTTGCCGCCCAGGTTTCTCTGTCCGCTTTACATGTCACCTGTTTATTATCAGTTTAATGTTGCCTACAAAATCGAAGGAAAACCACTTTTCCTTTACTGAGTTCAAGTCTGAAATAATTCTTCAGAAAAATGTATTAAATGTAAGAAAATGTTGCATGAAATTTTCTTCAGATGTTTAGTGCATAAAATACTTGCACCTGTAAATTATTTTTTTCATAAATATATTTCAAGTAATTTTTTTAATCACAAGATCTTTTTAATTAATAATCTTATTTCATCAAAGCACTTTAAAGTATTTTTTTAATAAGTTACCCATGTCGTACAATTGATCAAGAAGTTTGTTTTTATTAATCAATCATTAAAAAGTTTACATTGTGTGTATAGAATGTAATCTTTCAATTAAATTGTACAAGTATGATGTTAAATGCAAAAAATTGTATATATGACTATATGTTTGACTGGAGCCCAGCAGTTCTTGAGGGTTTGGGACTTTCTGCCGCAGATGCAAATATGTTGTTGAGTTGACTTCAATCCTCCATTATAAGGTCCATTCAGCTTTTATATGTCTACCAACAAAATGAGTTAAATTAAACGTTTTCCCCTCCTGTAAAAAATAAATAAATAAATAAACACAAATGTTTCACCCGCCTGATTCCCAGCCAAAGACAGAATTTGTAATACATGGCAGGGTAATACATGTGTGTTTCTCAGGAAGTAATGTTAGCATTTTGGTTTTATTACTTTCTGCCCTTATAATATTTATCTCATATTCTGATCGCCTCACTTAAAATAAGTGAGGCAATTTGTATATATCTATACATCAAAATCTATATTTTGTAATTTTATGGCTAGACTGTATCAGTCAACATCAACAACATGATAAGGATGCCTGGTTGTTTTCTACCACTGTACCACCTGTAAAGATGATGGTGTAAATGAGGATAAATCAGGAAAAACAGTGAAAATATGGACAGTCATGAGCTCTTCATGAGACTGTTATTCAATAACAGCGTGTTGTCCATCAGAGACTTCTTTTGATTCACTGTAATACAGACAGCTACAGGAGATCCATCTAACATAACTCTTTAAGCTTAAACAACAGTCCATTTTCCCAAGGGTTTCATAAAGTATTTTTGAATTTGAGTTTAATTTTTAAGAAACAAATGTGTTCCATATTTGTTTCTGGGTTGCACCTAAAAGCTGGAATAATACTTCAACTGCTCCCATAAATCGAAAATAACTTGAAAAAAAGGGCATTTCTGTATGGATCCAGAACAGGAGCAAAGAAGAGATAGAGAAGGAAGGAGAACTTTAAACAATCTCCAGTGAGACTGCCAGCTCACAGATTGGATGCTGTGGGCATTCTGCTATGCATTGGTGTGCAAAGGCAGATGGAATTTAAAAGATTACAGAAAACCCAGAGATTTATCTTCATCAAAGTGTTTTGAATCTGAGGCATCTTTAGACCACTACAGCAGATCATCTCTACCCACGACCCTCATGTTCTTGAAGAAACCTGGATAAGTTGAGCTGCAACAAACATTTAATTTTGCTTTGGAATTTAAAAAAAAACATTTAAATTAAACTGAAATGCTTTTAAGCAATTTTTCCTTAGTTTAACTGGATCTATATATAAAAAACAGATCTGTGGCTTTATCACCAGTTTCTTCAATCGATTTGTAAGTTGCATGAATTCATCAATGCTATAAATTCCATGTTATTGGGTTACATGTTTTTGCAGTTTCAGTTGTTTTTGTTCTAAAACTTTAACAAATAAAGCTGCCACGCTGAGAACTGAGACATTCGTGGGAAACTGGAGGCCACAAACTTCCGTTGTCTGTACTTGTACTTGAGATTTACACTAAAAGATTCCAGTATGCCCCACATCTGTTTCCTGTCTCACGAATTGTTTTTCTCACCATTGGGGGTGTATGAAAAATACTATATTTAAATTTATACATTATTGTTTTACTGAGAATCAGTAATCAGAAATTTTTTCTTTGTAAGATGCAAAGCTCCCCATTTTCTTTCATCTCCACTGATCTGCTAGATCTATTTCCTGCTCTGTGACAACAGTCAGTGGGAATTACTGACGTTTCATTCTGTTTTAAAGGAGCTCTACATTTGAAATAATTGTCACAGCACTGAAAATACTGAAAAGTTTGAAGACACATCTGCAATCAAGCTGCAATCAAAATTGTATTTAGGAGACAAAGATTATGAACTCTTTACTTCAATAAAATAATACATATTTTTATGTTTATTTAGAAGTATATAGTTGTATGTTATATGTATATTTAGAAGTAAATACTATTTTGGTTTGGTTTGGCTGACACCGTCTATGCTAAAGACATTTGTGTACATCCTTTAAGCAAGAAGACTTTAGAATTTTGAAAATTGATAGTGGCCAATTTTGTATTTATTTTGATGGAGACTAGCTGGTTTAAATAATTCATCACTTTATCTATGAGTTAAATTTTTTTATTTTTTACAGCCTTAATACTTGATTTGTCAAGAAAAAATAGTGGTCTGGCCTAAAACCCCATCATTTTTCAGCAGTAAGTTGTCCTAAAACAATTTTCTTTACATTGATTCTCTCACTGAGATCCAACTGTATGACACTTGGATAATCAACCATTACACATAAATTTTGAGAAACCTTAAAATAAATCAGAAAATAATTTACCCGGACGGTTACTGTCAGTCGGATGTAGAGACAGGTGATAACAAGGCTGTAAAGGAACATCAGGGCCAGCAGACTAATCCAGGTGAGCTCTTTAGACTGATGATGATGATGCAGACTAGAAGTGGAATCCATGTCATTACCTAATTACAAACAAGACAATACAATAAGAGATATTGAATGAATCTTAAAAATTCATTCATGCAGTATTAATCTTAATGTGTTTACATAAGAATCTTATCCTAAAGTGTTAGAAGTTTGATGTTGTCCCAATATTGGTTCACGTGTAGTTTGCTCAAGTCAACAAGTCGATTCAATATGCTGGATGTCCTTACATAAAATCTTTTTAACAGGTTTGTAAACATTTTTCGGAAGTTTGGAATTGCATACCTGTAATTATGTGCTGTAGTTTGATGATTTTTCCTACTTCGGTGTAATCCTTTGTTCCTTCTTTGCCTTTTATTTCACACTGATAGAAAAAGTTGATTGCTTCATGGTCAACTTTTTTAAAAAGGAAAACAAACGTCGTCTTCTCCTGATACATTAAAACATTTGTGCAGGAACTCTCTCCCTTTCTGCAGAGTATCTCTACTGAGTTATTCCTGAAAGTAAAAATAAAAAAATCTCTTAGTTTCTCATTTAACTGAATATTAACATCAGGACAAACTCCGTGGCCTCTGACAAAGAAACAGCAGCTATTTTCAGCTCAACCAGGTCAAAATTATATAGAAATTAATTATCTGACCAAAGAATATGAACACAGAACCCGATACCAGAACACTCACTTTGAAATTCTGTAGAGGCAAGCGTCCTGAAGGGTAGCTCCTTCTGAATAATCACAGTTTATAGAAGTGCTTTGGTCTGGGATGACTTCTTGAATCAGGGTCGAGCTAAAATCTGACTGATTAAATAGAATTAGTTGGGAAACACAGAACCAAGTAAAAGCTACTAATTTAATGTTCTCCATTTTGATCAACTAAACCCGATTTATACAAGAAATATAAATCCTGTTTAGTTGCAAAGAAAACAAAAAAACAGGTTACATGGCAGTTTGATGTCTTTGATGACACTTCAAGACAGAAATCCTAATAACCACGTTCTCTTGTTTATAAGAATGTTCAAGTGATAGAGATTTTTTTTCCTCCTCAAACATTTATTAGAAGAAAAAAAAACATAATATTTGAAATGTGTGCCTTAACTTCAACCCTCTGTTGAAACTGAGCCATGTCTAAAGTTTTGTTATGTTGAACTTGGTTGGTAATAAGACGTTTTAATGGCCGGTTTTTATTTCTACAGCACTAATGTGTATTTATGTGGTGGTTGGCGTTACATACCATGTGACAGTTTAGCAGGTGTTCCATTTATGCTTTGATGCACCCCCTTTACTTCCACAGTTATCTCACACTGGTAGGTGTACATAAAGACTTCTGGTCCAACTTTATTTAAAATGAAAACAAACTTGCTGAAATTCTCCTCATGCATGTCAATATTTTTGCAATCTTTCGATCCCTTCTGGCAGAGCTTCTCTTTTTCATTATGCCTTAAAGTTAAAAACATAGATTAGACATTTAATCCACACAACCAATCGGGTTGAAATTAAGGTTCATATGTAGATTAATTTGAAGTTTTACAGTTTTTAAATTACTAAAGAAAGATAAATCTTTCAAGGTTAAAATAAGTTTTTTTTTAAAGTTCAGTCTTTAAAAGCAAATAATAATCCATCCATCTATTGTCTACCTCTAATCCAGGGTAGATTTTTTGATGGAGTATCCTTGGCAAACAGGCCAACATCTCCCTCTCCTCAGCCGCTTGAGGGAGCTCCTCTAAGGAACTAAAAAGGTGTTCCCAGACCAGCCTAATTTAGCCCCTGTACTCTGTCCTGGGTGTTCCTCTGAGTCTACTCTCCAGACATCCTTGGAAAACCTCACCAGGGAGACATCCAGTAAGCGTCCTAAGCAGAACACCTCATCTGGCTCTATTTTATGTAAAGGAGCAGCAGATCTACTCTGATCCCCAGATACAGTGTGGCAAACTCTCATTAAGAACCCTTGTACTTGCCCCAAGCCAAAAACTGTACAATAAACTTTTCTCGCTCAATGTTGTCGTGTATTTGAAAGTTATCATCTGCAAACTGCTCCAGCTAAAGCTAGAGATAAAGGCAACAGATCAACATCATCTACAAAACGCAAAATCCTAAATGGATTTTCTCATCACCTTCGCTGTGTCTAGAAACTGTTCATAAAGGTTATGAATAGAAGAAAGGCTGAAGGATAACTCACAGAGTGCCCATTAAAGGCTTCTGGAGACGCAGTGAAAACTCTTCTCTATTAATTAGTTGGGTGAAGTCTCTTTTGCCCTCAATAAACAACTGAAACAAATGCGGTAATTCTCAGTTTTGAGGATCTTTAAACTTCATATGACACTAAAACCATAGAGAAGCAGCAGTCTGTGAGCAGCTGGAGGAATAATGAAACTTTAATCAAATGTTATTTATTCACGGGTTTGTTAGCAGAATTTCTTTTTTAAGAAGCTGTAACGATTAGTAAAAATGTAATAACCCATTAACTAACCAGTTTACATGTATGAAGTCAAAAATAGCATACATTTGCACCAACTGAAGGTTTCTAAGACAAAAATATGCAACACATTTTGCCAATATATCAGGCTATTGGCTGATATACACTGTCTTAACTACAACTACAGCTGATTAGCTATAAATAGTCCAATATAAATTATTCAAAAAATAAAACAATAATATAATAATAACAATATTATTGCTATTATTGTACTAGTCTTCCTGCCACTGCTGACAAATGAACAGCCCCATCAGGTCCAAGCTTTACATAAAGATTTAATTAAATAGCACTCACTGTGAGATTCTGTACAGTCGAACATCTAGAAGGTCGTTTCCATTGTTCAAATTCATATCATGTTCACAGATGAAAGAGGCTGTTTGGTTTTGGTTAGTATAGAAATTCTGGATCACATGAAAAGCTGATGAATAAAAAGAGTTTGGGTTATGAATGAAAAGCTCAGACGGGCATTATCTTTAACTTAGTCCAGTAGAGACGCTGATTTATTTCTTCAGTATAAAAACTGGAAAAATGTATAAGGCTTTTTATTTTATTTTATGGAAACAACAATTTTAAAGATGAATTACTCTTTTTATGAGGAAGCTAGTAGGATTGTAAATTGAAGGTTTAGCTGTAAATTTGATTATCTGTAGAAGCTAAATTGTTTCTTACCAGGCTTAGAGTTGAAAGCGGAGCTCAGAAAAAATAGTTTGAAGATAAAAACATAAGAACACAAGGATGTCATCTCTGCGATGCTGTATATTACTCCCCTTTAGCAAAGACTACTACACGAACAGTGCAGATACAGACAGTAAAGAGTGTGTAACATGGAGTTCATTTGGTTTCTGTGGTTGACTCTTCTTCCTGTTTCATCTTGCCTTTAAATAACATCCCTGTTGAGAAACTTTTTGACATTTGCAAAGTTTGCAGTTTTGTAATAATTAGTTCAATTCAAGCTTATAAAAAAGCCCCATTATCAGTGTATTTTTGCAGTGGCACATAAAGTTGTCTTTATGTTAACTTTCTACTTTCAGGGGTCAAATCTGTCCAATTATCAGACAAAATTAAAGGATTAATATCTATTGATACAGTATTTCAGACCTCTAATAATCTTCTATTTTACAATGAAACAAAAGGAAAATATATGTCAGCAGGGAATCTCTGGTCTAATGTGTGAACAGAAGAGTCATATTCATCATACAACCCAGTTTCATTTCACGATCCTAATTTTCATCTCCTAAAATTCCAATTTTTACTTATGGATCAATTCTTGTATGGGGAAAAAACATCTTTTCTTAGTTAGCCATCACACCCAGGCATCTGCTGCTACCCAAACCTAAGTTGGATTTAATCAAGAATCAAGAATCAGTTTATTTATATAGCGCCAATTTACAACAGGTGTCTGTCGTCTCAAGGCACTTCACAGAAAATCTATTCAAATCAAAGATACATCATAAACAAAGTTTCCAATCTAAGGAACCCCAGCAGATTCATGGAGTCATTGACTTGCAGCATTCACTCCTCTGGAATCAGCAGACAGAAACAATGGCTTGTGTTGTCGTTGACTTTACAGCAATCCCTCATACTGAGCATGCATGTAGCGACAGTGGAGAGGAAAAACTCCCCTTTTCCAGGTGGGGGGAGCAGATTCCTCAGACACAATTTTTCAGTAGTTTATTTGTTAGGGAGTATCTTTCGCAAGCAAGAGAGGGACATTACATGAGGAACATTACCAACAAGGATTTATCTTCAAGGAACAACGAGGAGAATGTAGAGATGACTTGGGCTCCATGTAGAGGTAACATTTAGGCCCTGAGCGACTGCAGAGCCGCTCCTCTAAAGCTGCTCTGCTCATCAGGTGCAGTTAGTCAAGAGAATCAGCCTCTTTGATGCCCTCTGGTGGAAGAACTAGGATAAAACACAACAAACCCAGCCAAAAACCCATTTTTCTGACAAAGAGGTAGAACAGGGCAGATCTTTTCGCAGATGATTTCTATAAACACTTAAATTATCAATCAAATCAAATCAAATCAAATCAAAAATACATTAGTTATCCCAAAGGGAAAATAAATGTTGGAGCATCTCATTTAACTGAGGAGTTGTTGTAGGCAAGGCAAGGCAAGTTTATTTGTATAGCACATTTTCGTGTACAAGACAATTCAAAGTGTTTTACATAAGAAAAAAGATCAGAAAATGAAACAATAAAATCAGCTTTGAATTTAAAAGAAATAAAATAAAAAATAAAATAATAATAATAATAATAGTACTCAGTTTCTATATGCACAGTTAAATAAGGCTGTTGTCAGCCTCGATTTAAACAATGGCAGAGTTGAAACCTGTCTCACCTCTTCAGGAAGACTGTTCCTGATTTTAGGAGCATAAAACTGGAATGAAGCCTCCCCTTGTTTGGTCCTGACTCTGGGCATCAGCAGGAGGCCACTACCTGAGGTTCTCAGAGTCCTGGCTGGTTCATATGGCTCTAACATGGAAGCCAGTGCAGGTGATGGCTGTGGGCAGGAAAGATCTTCTGTAGCGGTTTTACAACTAAGCTGTATAAGCCTCTGACTGAAGAGACTGTTTTCCAGTAACGGTGTCATGAAGAGGATGTTCATGGTTGTCATGTAGAGACAGTGGAGAGGAAAAACTCCCCTTTAACAGGAAGAAACCTCCAGCGGAACCAGGCTCAGTACAAGCAGCCATCTGCCACGACCGACTGGTGGTTTGAAAAGACAGAAAGCTAAATTAGAAGCACAGGATACTGAAATAAAAGAGTTTATAGCAGCAGTTGTAGAACGTCACTGGGAGCATCTCAGCCCATGTTCTCATACAAGAAGCTGTCTCAGCTAACAGAACGCCAGGCCAGGTGAGGTTACTATGGAGAGAAGAACACTAAGAGAAAACAAAAGGTTAACAAGGTTGAAATAACGGTAACTAAGTAGATTAGACAAAGGAAGAAAGTAGCAGAGAGAGAAGTGGTCAGATTGTCCTCCAGCAGTCTAAGCCTATAGCAGCATAACTATAGAAAAACTTAAATAACTTAACCCTATAGAGTGAGACATGAAGAAG
>JAVLVB010000551.1:415194-437898 GCA_032876305.1 Orestias chungarensis | reverse complement strand
GTGTGTGTGTGTGTGTGCGTGGTAGTGAGGAAGTGGTGGTGAAGGGTAAAAAAACCACTAGCAGTTCTATCACCAACATGAATTCATTCTCATAGCTTCATCTGATAGCTACACTGTAGCTGTTTTTTTTATTTTTTCCCATTGTTCTCAGAGATATAGTCTACAAACAGGAGGCCTAAGTTCGGCAAGTCACCCACACAGACCGAGACACATGCAGAGAGTTAGTCTGATGGGTTTCTGTGTGCTGTCGCAAATTCATTTTAAAATAAAATGCAACCAAAGATGTATAATAAAATTATATGGTTAAGGTCATTCAGTGTAGATTATTTGTATTTATAATACTGCAGTAAATCTAAATTTTAAATTAAAACTGGATGTTTGAAAGCTTGATGAGTCTGACACAAAATGTTAGTCACAGTGTTTGAATCATTTAGCTTTCTGTTCAGTGTATTTCATAGCTGTTTATATTTTTCATTCATAATCCATTCTGATAGGGATGTTACCTGGCGACTTTTCATAAACATTTCTTGTTTAGTTGAAAACCAACATCTGCCCAGCGTCAGTAACGTTGCCACAACAGTCCTAACCAGGGATAAATGTAGGTAACATACTGGGTGTGTTAAGAATATTTTATATCTTGTGTATGTTTTCTCATTTTTGTCAACATGAGAGATTTTTTTTAAAGTAAACTTTTATGTCTTAGTAGGTTTGCAGTTGGTTCATCCCCGTTGCATGTTCAGTCAAAGATGATGTTCAAATTTGGAATGTTATTTATGTGTTCATGTAATAATCCTCTGAGGACAAATGAGGAAAATTAGTTTCAATGTAAAAGGATGTAAAAGTATAGGGAGATATTTCTGCTTGGCAGTGTATTCATAGAGATATTTATCTTTACTGATATTGTACAAGCAAAAATAAAAACCTGTTAGTATTTAAGGTTCACAATGATGTTCCCATTTTTTAATGACACAATGAATGAACAAGCTTTTCTGCTTCTGTTCAACGTCTGAGAGAAGTTTGGGACAGTTTTTACTAAAATGGTCCATCTGGCACATGTTCACCAAGCTTTCTTCAGTCATGCAATGCCATCGGATGTGTTTTAGATGACCTGCGCATAAAAAATATTACAAATAGCTTTAAGAGGATATACCTCTGCAGGTTCATCTGTGTTGAGCTTTAAACATTGTTTGTTGTAATAAGTATTCGTTCCTGCAGACTGTCAGCAGAGAAATGAAAAAGCACGTTCAACCACAACCACCCTGAAAGCACCACAAACTCCAACTAGTTTAATAATCAGGTCATGAAGTTCACTTGGGTTTTTATGTGGTTTTAGAGCCCACAAATGTTTCCCAGCAAACAGGGCCTGAATGTTACCTCTACATGGAGCCCAAGTCATCTCTACATTCTCCTCGTTGTTCCTTGAAGATAAATCCTTGTTGGTAATGTTCCTCATGTAATGTTCCTCTCTTGCTTGCGAAAGATACTCCCTAAGGAGAACAAATAAACTACTGAAAAATTGTGTCTGAGGAATGTGCTCCCCCCACTTGTTAAAGGGGAGTTTTTCCTCTCCACTGTCGCTACATGCATGCTCAGTGTGAGGGATTGCTGTAAAGTCAACGACAACACAAGCCATTGTTTCTGCCTGCTGATTCCAGAGGAGTGAATGCTGCAAGTCAA
This sequence comes from Orestias chungarensis, assembly GCA_032876305.1. Lineage (NCBI taxonomy): Eukaryota > Metazoa > Chordata > Actinopteri > Cyprinodontiformes > Cyprinodontidae > Orestias > Orestias chungarensis. Next base: position 436,221 of record JAVLVB010000551.1, on the reverse strand, counting down.
TGACTCGATGCAATCTGCTGGGGTTCCTTAGATTGGAAACTTTTTCAAATTGATTTGTTTATGATGTATCTATGATTTTAATTGATTTTCTGTGAAGTGCCTTGAGACGACAACTGTTGTATATTGACGCTATATAAATAAACTGATTCTTGATTCTTGATTCTTGACCTGTAGTGCATTAAAACCAGGGCCCTGCAGAGGACGGGTGAGAATGGTTTTGCACTGCTCCTTATGAGTAGAGACGGCTCTCCCCTTTGCAAAGGCTGAATAGGATAACTTTGTCTCTTGTCCTGTTCATGTGGAAAATATTATAGGGGAAAATCCCAACACACATTTACATTTATCTGCATATTTTCCTGTTCAATAAATCACCCTAAACTGGTATCTCGTTGTCATGAGTTGCTTCTTACATGTGGGTCAGAGGTTTAAAGAAAACCATAACACTCATGCTCCTTAGAGCATGAGTGTTATGGTTTCAGGATGTTGGAGTTTGACCTTTAACCTGTTGGGTACAGGTTTGGATCCGGTGCATGGCAGCTTCCCTTCGGTCATACCACAGGGCGGATGTGGCCTTAATGTAGTAGCTTACCACCATCAGTGTGTAAATATGCATGTGAATGGATGAATGACTGAATGTGAATAGAAATTATAACGGTAGCAGCAGCAGTAACAGGCAAATATACAACACATATAAAAAAAGAGAAAGACTGAATAAAGGATAAAAATGCAGTTTTGATTTACAAACAACAGACAGGGATGTAAACACTTCTTTGGTTTGCTGGGAGCAGTGATGTTCAGTGGCTCAATGTTGAAATCAACTGTTTCAGAGTTGCATTAAAACCGACCATTTTACTGTGAATCAGCCAGGATATAATGGAGAGAATCGTTGACCTTCACAGTTTTTTTTAATCTTTGGGTAAAGTTTCTAGATCCCAGAAAGGGGGTGTGTGTGTGAGGGTTAAGTGTTGATTCAGATCATTATTCTGGTACACATTCTGTCTGGAGTTAATAAGACACTCTATCAATAGAAAAATGATTGTTTCATGGGTCGATTTCCAGTCAGAGAAGAGGGAGCAAATACTGCAAATGCAACATAAAAAACAGGGAAAAATGGCATACAAATTGAAAACATCTCCTGGGTCTGATTTCACTAACAGTGCTGTGTTTGGCAGTTAGGTCTTATTATAGGGCTGTAGCGCAGTAGGTAGACGCTGTTTGTTGTTATCATGCATGAGTTCTTTTACAGGTCTCTTGCTTCCTCCCACATCCCAGAAATATGACTGTTTGGTTATTTGGTTTCTCTAACTAACTTTTAGATGTGGGTGTGTGTGAGTACGTTTAGGTTTAGGTTCACATTGCCTTTCACCAAATGAAAGTATGAAAGTATATGTGTTTGAATGATCAACACAAATTCTCATACCCGGCTGGTTGAATAATTATTGGCAAAGCAAAACCTGGTCTTAGTAAGTGTGTCATTTTGTTTCTCTAAATAACCTCCAGATCCACCTTTTGGTGGATCTGGAGGTTTGGTGGATCCTGATAGATCCACCTTTTGGTGGATCTATCAGGAAGAGTGGACAACAATTCTAGACACTTCAGGAAGGAAACCTGAATAGTCTGATCCATGTCATTCCAATTTAAGTTCAGAATTTGTAAAAATAAAAAAATAAAAAAAATTGTCGAAATGAAACTGCAGTTTTTGCATTTTTTGTGCTTCCACTTATATTTCATTGGTATTTTCACTTCATTGTCATTTATAATGTTGAATACCAGAGGAATTTTGAAATTAGGCAGAAGAGTTTTCTAATTAATTTAGGTTAGTTAATACTACATATATTATGGATTATTCACACATTGTAAGAAGAATTTTGAAATATGCCCCAAATAATATGGGTTATATATTAATATATATGTGATACATATAATAACATCACAGTTCAGCATGGATCTATATTCTTAGGTACCGTGGTTTAAGTACGGATTGATTCTAAAACTGTAAATTGTCCACTGCAGTGATGGATCTAATTTACTATTTTGTTATACTCATGACAGCTTAAACTGAAATATAAAAGGTAATTTAACGATAGTTAGCATTTTTGCTTTACTGGCAGTTAGGTATTGAGAAAACAGACATTGGCATTTTTCATGACTGTTAATGTCCCTAACAGAGCACTTCGCTCTCAGACTGCAGGTTTACTGGTGGTTCCTAGAATCTCTAAAAGCACAATGGGAGGCAGATCTTTCAGTTATCAGGCTCCTCTCCTGTGGCACCAGCTTCCAGCTTTAGTCCGTGAGGCAGACACCCTGTCTAGTTTCAAATCTAGGCTTAAAACCTTCCTGTTTAATAAAGTTTATAGTTAGGAAGAGGTAGAGAAGACAGCCTAATCCAGTTGGGGGAGGGACTCATTCTTGACAGACGGTTCTCCTTTGCTCTACCTTCTTCATGTCTCACTCTATAGGGTTAAGTTATTTAAGTTTTTCTATAGTTTTGCTGCTATAGGCTTAGACTGCTGGAGGACAATCTGACCACTTCTGTCTCTGCTACTTTCTCCCTTTGTCCAATCTACATAGTTACCGTTATTTCAACCTTCTTAACCTTTTGTTTTCTCTTAGTGTTCTTCTCTCCATAGTAACCACACCTGGGCTGGCGTTCTGTTAGCCGAGACAGCTTCTTGGATGAGAACATGGGCTGAGATGCTTCCAGTGACGTTCTACAACTGCTCCTATAAACTCTGTTATTTCAGTATCCTGTGCTTCTATTTTAATTTTCTGTCTCTTCAAACCCCAGTCGGTCGTGGCAGATGGCTGCTTGTACTGAGCCTGGTTCTGCTGGAGGTTTCTTCCTGTTAAAGGGGAGTTTTTCCTCTCCACAGTCGCTACATGCATGCTCAGTATGAGGGATTGCTGTAAAGTCAACGACAACACAAGCCATTGTTTCTGTCTGCTGATTCCAGAGGAGTGAATGCTGCAAGTAAATGACTCGATGCAATCTGCTGTGGTTCCTTAGATTGGAAACTTTTTCAAATTGATTTGTTAGAATGCATCTTTGATTTTAAGTGATTAAAATGACTCTTCATCATTTAATAACCTTATGAAACAGTGTTTAAAAAATAGGATCCATATCCGTTTCATACCCAAGCAGTTTAAAGGAGGGAAAATGATAATGAAATCCAACAAAACACTGAAATTAGCATTTAAACAATATTTAAATTGTTTGTCTCAAGCTATTTTTAAATTCTGCACTGACAACTTGTTCTGGAAAAGCTTTAGACTAAAGTGCTTCGGTTTGCTGTCACACTGTCATTATTCTGGCCCATCTGCCTTCCCTTTATTCTTGCTCTCCTCCACTGCTGTCCAATCAGATTGATTGGCTCCACCTGCAAGATCGCAGCCAGCAGCTCATCATGTTAATGTCATGTACCTGTGAATCTGCCTTTTTACTGCTGTCTGGCAGGCAGATGGCATTAGATTTTTAAAAGCATGATAACCTCATATTCATGACCACACTCTTTGTGTCTCGGATGTTCCTGTAGGGTATCTCTACCCTCATCGGAAATCTGATCATCTGGACATGAACTCCTGCCTTTTGTTTGGCCCTTTGATCTGTCAGTTTGAATCTACCCTCATGTGCTTGATCTTATTTCTGTGCACTGACTGTGATTCACACCTGACCTTCGGATCGTTTCGCCCAGCTCCAGTTCTTATGCAGTTTCTGTTCTTCAGCCTACAAAAGGTTAACCTGAAGGACCAAGTGTGAACCCAGATTTTGCCTCTGAAAGGAAGGAAGCCGTTCACCCCAGGAGAGTAACCTTTAACATGCCACAACAGAAGGAACCAGTTTCATCTGTTTTCTGGGTTTTTGTTATGGTCGCCATCTGTGACAAATAGTAAAACTGTTAAACACACCCCTCCTGCTCACATTGTTCACATATGACTGCTCGCCTATCCATCCAGGCTGTCATCTTGTGAAGTTTGCGGACGACACAGCAGTGGTTGGATGCATCACAAACAGTGATGAGTCCAGCTACAGGCAGGAGGTGGAACATGCAGAGATAACAACATCTGCATTAAAGTAAAGAAAACCAAGGAGATGATTGTGGACTTCAGAAGGGACAAGCATGCCCACCTCCCCTTGCACATCCAAGGAACTGCGGTGGAAGTGGTCAACAGCTACAGGTACTTGGGTGTGCACCTGAGTAACAACCTCACCTGGAGCAACAACACTTCCTCTCTGGTCAGGAAGGCGCACCAGTGGCTGTACTTCCTAGGAGGTTAAGAAGAGCTGGACTCGGGAGCTCAGTCCTCACCTCCTTCTACAGATGTGTGGTGGAGAGCGTCTTGAGCACCAGCATCAACGTGTGGCATGGAAGCTGCTCTGCTGCAGACAGGAAAGCTCTGCAGAGGGTGGTGAAGGCTGCACAGAGAACTGTTGGAGTCAGCCTCCCCAGCACCACAGACATCTACGCCTCCAGATGCAGGAAAAGGGCATCCGGCATCATGAAAGATCCCACACACCCAGTACACTCACTTTTGTCCCGCTTCCCTCAGGCAGGAGGCTGCGGAGCATAAAGTGCAAAACCACCAGACGGAGAAACAGCTTCATTCCTGAAGCTGTGAGACTCTCAAACACACGCAAGGACAATTACAAATGGAAAAAAAAGAAACTTTCTCATTTAATCGGCACGGTTCACTTTATTATCACACTTTAAAATGTCACTTTAATATGTCACTTTAATATGTCACTTTATTAACCATCCATGCTGCTACAGCAAATTTTGCACCCCACAGCAACTCAAAATTACAGTGAAATTCCATCATCTATGTCAACATGGGTTCATTATCATAATGTTTTCAGTAAAGTTAACTCTTACCATCTATGCTGTATACTCCTGTGCTTTAGCTCTGGATTGTAGATTGTAGTGTTTGGAATGCTACAAACAACCTCTGCAGAGTTATGAGTAAAGCTGATATCAAGGCCTATTTGTTAGGTTAGCATACACACAGTGGGTTTTCAATAATCTTTCTGTATTTAATGTTTCTAGGATGAAGCAGGTCTATTTTCACAAGTGAGAAAGGCACAGCTTGCATGCTTATTTACATTTGTGGAAACTGGTTGTACCCCTGCTGAACTGATTGTGTTAATGCAGTGCATTTTACATTTGTTATTTCTTACACTAGACTGCATGTTGCTTATAGTTCAGTAAATCATGGCTAGTCCCAAAACAGAGATTTCGTCAAAAAACTACAACGAGGCAGACACCTTAGTGTGGCTGAATGCTTTGTTGCTTCATCCAACTATTGAGAATCAAATTATTCATAGTGGAGTTAATATTGTCAAACAAAAGGTAGAAATTCTTAAAAATGACTTCAATCATCTGCTGAAAATAATTGGGAATCTCAAAATGAAAGTGGGCGGAGTGGGTAGCACTGTTGCAATGCAGCAAGAAGGCTCTGGGTTAAATTCCACCTTGGGTCTTGGGTCTTTCTGCAAGTTTGCAAGTTCTCCCTGTGCATGTGTGGGTTCTCTCTGGGTACTCCGGCTTCTTCCCACAATCCAAAAACATGACTGTAAGCCTGATTGGGCACTCAAATTGTCCTTAAGTGTGCGTATGTGTGGTTGTTTGTCCTGTATGTCTCTGTGTTGCCCTGCGAAGGACTGCCGACCTGTTCCGGGTGTACCCCTGCCTCTCGCCCCATAAGGATAAGCGGGTTAGATAATGGATGGATGGATGTAAAATTAAAGTGTTTATCTGTGGACTACAACCAACCATTTGTGGAGATGATATACAGCAGACTTATGATTAATGAATGTCTTACACATGTATAGTTTTTCTTGTTCAGTCAATTTGTTTTGACATCCACAGCATCTTCTGGCAGCGCCACCATTTCTACAAGCCAGATCGATTGTGTCTCAATCAACCTGGAGCAAAAATAATCAAATTAGACGTAATTTACGCTGTGAGTCACTATCAGAGCAAGACACAGGACAACAAAGAGAAACCTCACAGCACAGAACATCAACAATCTCAAGGTTGCATCTGTCCAAGTAAGTCCCGCAACTTTACAGTGTCTAATAGGACATCAGGAGCAGACTGTACCAACACAAACGGTTAAGCTCCCAATCTCATGATCCATGTTGTTTTATTGTTATCCTGTGTTTCTCTTGTTGTCTTTCATCTTGTTTATTCCTTCCTCCGTTGTTGGTATATTTATTATTAGTGTTAGTATTGTGTTTTCTTTTGTTCTGTTTTTCCCCTGATCTCTGTCTCTCTCTCTCTCTGACTCAGCCTGAGGCTCATTTTCACTTACACCTGGTTTTGATTTTCTGTTTATCTTCTCCACTGCTCCACCTCCTTCTGCTCAGTACTTAAGCCTGGTTCTTTCATTCACTACTTGCTGGATTATGTCATTGCCTTACCTCACCTCTCCTCGTTCCCCTGTTCTCCTTCCGTGTTCCTGTTGTCCTCTCTTCCCAGTAAGTTGCTCCCATCTGCTCGCCTGGTTCTCTGTGATGGTCTCTCTCCCCTTTCTCCGTGCTCCTCCGTTATTATCCGGTTATTCATCTGTTGTTGTTTTTTCTTTGTTGCCTTTAGTTTTTCTCACGCCCCACACTGTTGTTTATATATTGGTTTTGATCGGTGTTTACATTCCAGTTCCCGCCCAACGTTTTTCTTTGGTTTGTTTTCCGCCTCCGTCCGTGTTACTCTTCAGTCTCAGTACGTATTCTATTCAATATTCATCCCTTTAATAAATCGATATTTCTTCAAACATTCTCCCCTCTGCTCGAGTCCTTAACCAGTTCCTGACCCACAAGGATTCCTATTTTAAACAAAGCAGCATCATGCCAGACATCTCCCATCTTTGCCACCTCAATGCTGCTGACAAATCGTCTCCTTTGGTTTTTTAACTTCATCTATGCCAAGTCCGAAATAACACAGGACAAAAAATTCTTTCTATACTTGTTTTTCCCCAGAATGTATCTGCCAACCCCCCTATGGCATAATATAAGATTCCATGCTGAAAATACACCACTGCTGAATTTACATTTACATTTAAATTTATGCATTTAGAAGACTTACAAAAAGAGGGTTTAACATTGAACTACGTAGCAATTTACCTGCAATATCCTAGGAGAGGATTTAACATTAATGATGACACTCATTTACAGCATTTAGGTAAACACAGAAGCCTCAAGTACCATAAACTGAGTGCTAAGTAATATCAGAGGGGTAATAAGTGCTTTTAGATCTTTCAGGGCAATAGATACTCTCGGAAGATACTCTCGGAAGAGCTGGGTCTTCAAGGATTTCTTGAAGGTGGAAAGAGAATCTGATGCTCTGATAGTGCACGTAAGGTCGTTCCACCAGTGAGGAACCGCAAATGAGAAGAGGTTAGATTGACCTGCACAGGGCTTTGGTCAGGTTAGTTGGCGCAACCTGATTCGCAAAGGTAAGCTGATCATCGATCATGACGCCCAGGTTTCTTACAACCTTAGTGGGTGCCACAGATAGGGAGTCTAACCTGATGCTGATGTTGTGGTGAATGCTTTCCTTGGCTGGGATAACAAGCAGTTCAGTTTTGGAGAGGTTCAGTTGGAGGTGTTGATCTTTCATCCATGCAAATATGTCAGAAAGACAGGCTGAGATTTGCGTCGGTACCGAGAGGTCATCTGGAGGAATGGACAGATAGAGCTGGGTATCATCTGCATTGCAGCGATAGGAGAAGCCATGCGAATGGATGATTGGGCTCAGCGAAGTAGTGTACATGGCAAAGAGGAGGGGGCCCAATACTAATCTTGGGGCACCCCTGTGGTGAGGTGGTGTCGCTTCGATGTTTGGCCTTTCCATGCCACCTTGAAGGATCGTCCGGTGAGGTAGGATTCAAACCAGGAGTGTGCACTGCCCTCAATGCCCATGTCTGCCAGCTTAGTAAGTAGGATGCTGTGGTTTACAGTATCAAATGAAGCTGAGATGTCCAGTAGGATGAGAACTGATGATTGGCCTGTCGCTTTGGCTTCTTCCGTTAATGACAGTAGTGCCGTTTCCTTGGAGCGACTGCTCTTAAAGCCTGATTGGTTCTAGTCAAGGAGGTCATGTTGGGAGAGAAATTTCGTCGACTTTCGGCATGGAGACTTACCATGAGGTCATGAACTTTTGAGGTCTTCCTTTTGTACCCATCTACTAGTTTCTTAGGGTAACTTAGTACCTAAGCATAAATGAGGCCAATAAGGTAAGGACATGCAAGTGCCACATTGGGAATCCCAAAAAGTACCTCAGTTCCTTCAACGGCTACCCCAGATTGCTCCCAGCTATTTCTGACCCCAAAGATGCTGAGTATAAATGTTTTAAGTGCATCCTGGACATTTGCAGCATCACCATTATCATGTATCTGCAAAATACACCAAATAGAATCAAATCTTCAGTGTTAACAATAAGAGAGATGCAGATTGGCAGTGGTATATGATATTTACATTGAAGTCTTTGATTAAATCCTAAATCTTTTTACCAAGCTTCTCTTCGAGACTCAATGCTGTTGTCCTATAAATTCCATATGAAAGAATGTTGTGACCAAATACCATATAGCTACAATATAAACTCATTTGTAAATAGTTAAAAGTACATACCTCATCCAACATATCCAGGCTTGTATCAAGTTTCTTCCCCACAGCGCCCCCTTCCTCATTTACAGGCTCAACTGTTTAGGTGAGATTTGATTCAACTTACCCAGAAATGGGGCCTGCAATAGTTTCAGCACGATTCTTCTAAATTCCTCCTCAATCTGAGAGAGACCAAGATAGAAAGGAAAAAAAACACGAGCTAGAGACAAACTCCAGAAAAAAGGAAATCAAGACTGTGATTAAAACAGTGAAGTAGTACAATGAATTCTGTCAAACTTTGAAAAGAAGTCGAAACACAAAAACATAAAATTTCCAAATCCATTAAACAATCCATTTGAAAACATTCAAGACAATATTAAAATATATATATCCTTGGGAAGTCTCAAAAGAGGTAGGCTATCGTGCTTTGATGTAAATCACTGGTGGTTTGTTGAAAATAATATCACTTTGACGTAGTGAGAATGCTTTTGCCATCTTCTCACTGATTAACTTGTTGTTATTTTTCTTGGTTTGCTCATAAAGAAGCTCCATTCTCTCTTTTTTAAGCGTTGTGTCATTTTACCTTGAGGATTAGTTGGGAGGTAGTTTTCTCAGATTCCTTTGCCTTCGTTTGTTTTACTGGAGTTTTATCTGCAGTTGACTTTCTCTCAAGACAATTTACATTTAGCTCTGGTAATCCAATGTTTTACCTTTCCTCTGTAATTCCCAAGTTTGTACTTCAAGCTGTTGCGCCATTTATATAAACCATTAAAGGAAACTGGGTGTCTCAAACATGGGTGCTCCATGACCAAGGCCTTTGCAACCTGCTCCCATAGGCAGTGTAGGTAAAGATGGTCTCTGGAAATTGGCCTCTCCAAACTCCTCCCATGCCCAGGTTTTTGCATCAGCAACTACCCACCCATCAGCTGCTTCCAGAGTCCCACAGACCAAAAAGACCTGGCAACTACTCTAGGAAAATGAGGCTTAGTTATATTGGCAGAAGACAGGTGGAAACTATGAGTGCCTAAGATTGGACGTGGATGAGGCCAACTGGGAGAAACAGACAGCAGCCAAGTCTATCAGCCAGCCATAATCATTTATAAGAATATAACATATTAATGTCGGTCATTGAAATGAAACCTGCTTATATTACAAATATCTTTAGAAGTTTCCTCATTGTTCATATTTCAGTTCATTTTCTCAACAATTTGTGTTTAGGTGTGATGGGCGTCCTCGCATCATGGCATGCAAATCTCAGCAGGCACTTTTCATCTCCTGTGATCTGCCCACTGTTATCATTAAGGGATGTTTAGAATTTTAATATCTTATTCATTATCATCTCTTAAAGGCAGGTGCTCTGAAGTGTATTTTAACAGATTTACTTTGAGAGATTCTGTAAGGTCTTCAGAAGTTAACTTCTAGAGTTTAACAGGTAAACTTTTTTGCAGTAGCTTCCAGTGGAGACAAAAATAGATAAATTAATTTTGTTTTCATTTAAAACAACAATAAATGCCAGTGTACCAGTGAACTTGTCAGAGCTGGTTCTCCCAAATAAACCTCTTTATTCTTTCACATCATCCACCTCTACCAACCAGCCCTTCCAGTATATGTATGAACACAAAGTTTTCTGCTGTCACCAGGTATCCATTTGCAGGCATGCGTTACTATCGGTGAAGTCCAATGTAATTTTTGTCTTTATTCTCTGTTTCGTTTCATCTTTCTCAGCAAACTGCCTTAAATAATCTGTCCACAGAAATATAGATTGCAGTGGACAATATTGCATATGCACAGTTGTTTCAACCAGGCATACTATGCATGAAGCTTTATTTGGTGTACTAAGCCATCTAGTGGGCTAAAACTATACAAGAGAAACCTTTGAAATGTCCATGTACTATCCTTGAATAATTTGCTGGTTATACAGGAACATGGGTATGACTATGATGTGAGGGGACTTAGGGATAAGTTTATAATGATTTAGTGTCAAGTTTAGGCAATAGAAATTCATGATTAATGAATTTAAGCTGTCACCACCTTCAGCCAATAAAGGTTCTTCAGTATAAGTATAAGAAGACCGACTGACCAAAAATGAAGTTGCATCATTAAGTTATCCAATGCTCTCTTTGTGCTACAGAATCCTCTATGCTGGTGGATTAGGCTACATAAACTACCTGATTTTTTTTTCCATAAAGACTGAAACATAAAAACAAACTTGCTTTCTCTTTGCTGAAGACCAAGAAAATGTATCATGTTTGTGTTCTGTTGTTGAATAGGGATTCATGTCAAGGAATAGTTCTTCACTACCTTGTGCTTAATCCCAGACATTCATCCCATGAACAAAAAACTGTTCAGATGTTTTATTTAATTCTGTTCCTCCCTTGGCTATCTCGTCTGATTTGATCTCACCAGGCCAGAGAATATTAACTGGATATTTAAGGGATGCAGTGTTTCTTTTCTATGTTGAACACTATTTCCTCGATAAAAGAGACAATAAAAGCATTTTTACTAGCAATAATTCAAGAGTGGACAGTGGATCAGTGGGTAGCACTGTTGCCATGCAGCAAGAAGGTTCCTTGGGTCTTTCTGCAAGTTTTGCATGTTCTCCCTGTGCATGCATGGGTTCTCTTCGGGTACTCCGGTTTCATCCCACAGTCCAAAAACATGACTGTTAGACCGATTGGCCACTCTAAATTGTCCTTAGGAGTGTGTGTGAGTGGTTGTTCGTCCCGTATGTTTGTGTTGCCCTGTGATGGACTGGCAACCTGTCCAGGGTGTACCCCTGCCTCTCACCCGTTGTAAGCTGGAGATAGGCGCCAGCAGTCACCCCCGACCCCAATAGAGTGTATAGAAAATGGATGGATAATTCAAGAGTTCAACATTTAAAAAACCAACAAATTGTGGCTTTGGTCAGATTGTTTGGTAAAGCCAATATACAACAGTAGAAAAATAAGAAATGGCTGTAGTAATATTAATAATTAAAAGATTAAGATTTTATTGATACTTTAATGTAAGGGACACACTGATGAGCTTTTATTCACAAAGGTTTGGGATCTTGCTGGACATATAATCAGTTGTTGCTGTTAATAGGAATCTTAAGATAACGTAATTTGGGGAAAAAAAGGAAGTAAAAACAGCCGGAGCCTGTGGTAAACAAAGCAGAAGCGGTGAGGAAGGATAAGCTCAGCGTTGTCTACAGACGATCTACTACTGGTCTTGTTAGCTGGCAATGATGCTCCTTTCTTATTATTTTCACAAGGTCTAAAGATCTGTTCCCGTCTTCCAAAGTCAGGACAAAATCACTAAGATCTAAAGCTCTTCTAACTTCAGGTCAAAGCTGTTTTAGGTGGCAAACACAAACTTTGAAAGAGATGTTTCAGAAGCTACAGATCAAATACTAACTCCAGTTGGGAATATTAAAAGAACCTACCCACATTGATTAGCTCAGTTGTGACTTAAGGAGCATATTGGAAATATTAGCATTTACTCTCAGTGATTCTGTTAATTTATTTAAACACTAACTAATTGATTTAGATGCTTCTTCACCTACCTAAATTGGATCCACCTATGCAGCTTTCCTTTATGGAGTAGTTACAGTACAGTATCTCACTGTAGGAGGTCCTTTAGAAGGAGGAACAGCAAGGGACAGGATTTTACTGTCATCTTCAATACAGCCTAATTAAGACAGTTGCCCTGGGCAACTGGCTATGTTGCCTATACCAAGATTCAGCCCTGAAAACAAGAAGGACCTATGGTTTTGGTCTTTAGTTAACAGGTCTCTGGTGTTACCGTAGTTATTGTTTTATTTGGAAGTCTGGTGCCCTTTTTTTGCTTTTTCAATGTTCATCCTGTTTTACTAATTACATGTGTGAGTTACTTTGCTATATGTTGGGTTTATTGTATTTATGTTTTTGTCATGGGTGTTGCATTGTTGTTCTTTTTTGTAAAGATTTTCGCTGTGCTATATTCTTGCAGTAAATACTCCAATCTTTTTATTTATTTCCATCACTCTCTCTAATATATTCTCCTGCTTGGTTAGGCCTCTCAATAAATGATCCTACTGTAATCCAAGGATGTATTTACATTCCAAAAAGCTTTAGGTGATGTTCATGTTCATGTTTTCACTGGATGCGAGGAAATATTTACAAATATTGTTTAAAGTTCACAGAACCTTGCTTCAAAAAATATCTTAAAATTATGGGACATGATTTTAATGTACTTGATCAGATTTCATATCACCATTCTTTATTTATTTTAATTTTTTGGTTATTTTGGATGTAAGTTGTTTGGGGATGGAGCTTCTTCATGTATCCCCCTTTTTAATATACAAGAAGTTATCAATGGTTAATGAAAACAATTTTAATGCGATGTTGAACAGGTAAACAGCAGGGTTTCTTTAACAACAAATATGCAGTAATAACCAAACATAAAATAAAAGTTGAAAGCCAAAATGGTACTGAAAATCACAGCTAAACAGCTTAAAGAAAGAAGTTTTAATCAGATCATCAGTTTGTACACAGTACTCGCAGTTCTAGCCTTCAATTCAGCAACTCAAGTCAAATAAACTCAACTCAATCAAAGCCACAGCTTCAATACAATGTGTGTGTTTACAAGAACGTAAACATAATTTTTGTACTGATGAAGTACAAAAAAGCGTAGACAGCCAAACAGAAGCTATCACTTGGGTGATATCTATGCCTTGGTGTCACTTGAAAATGGCACAGCATCCACTTTGCGAAGCAGGACGTTTGGTGGTATCCTCTCTCGTTCACACTGGCGAGCCTGTGAATGGAAAGCAAAGACATTATTCTGGATTCTGAATAGAATCGATGGTTTTTCTCCCGTTTTTTTGTCCTGCTTTTTTTATATTAATTTAGTAATAGAATACATTTTTTGTAGCAGATTCTACGTTATGTTTTGTTTTGTTAAATTTTTTTCAGTGCTTGATGGCTTTTTTTGGGGGGGGGGTTGTTTTTCTTCTTAAAATTTTACTTGTCTGACAAAGAAATAAAGAGTCACGGTCAGCTGATTATTCCCTGATTTATCTCTCAAAAAAGAAAGATTCTATTACCTGAATTTTATAAATGTCCCATCCCAGTTTCAACTTTCAGTAACGTTACCTCTATCTATGAGGTTGCTGTTACTGGGAAAAGAAGACTTAAAGCTAATTATTCTCCAAATTACTGTGGTGGTATAAATAATGATGGGGATCTCCAAATACTGTTCCTAATCTTATAAAGGTATGTCAAGGGTTTGTTTAGTCAGGCTAACACATCAACTCAACATGGAGCAAATTTAATACTTTAGTGAGTTAGGTTGGACAAGAATATTATCGACAAATCATATTCTTTCCTTTATATGGCTCACTTATTGTTTTATGTGTTTTGCAACAGCTATAATCTGTCATGTAAAGGTGATATACAACAATTGTTTTTGGGCTTTTTTTTTATCATAACCTAGAGGATTTTACTGTTATTGGGTGGCACATTTGTAACCTGGTCCTGTTTCAGAAAATTGATTTTTTTTTGTGATGATACATACATATTCAATGTATGTTTACTTTGTTTTTTTGTATATCTGTGTACCAGCCACAATTGGAGATTGGCCACAAGGTTCTGTAGTCCTGAGGTTTGACCCATGGCTCTGCTACAACAGGTTGGGATGTTAGTTAAAACTGGATTCCAACAAAATAAATTAAGACATTTTACAAGAAAATGTGCTTCATTAAAACAATAAATACATCTGGACTACCATCTATTTGCATGGTTCTCCAATTTTTCTGTGGAATGTGACTCCAAATTATTAATACAAAAAAACCAAACATTCCTGTTTTTTTTTTCCTTTCAGCATATCAAAAATATTAAACTGCTCAAATATTCAAAAGAAAAATGCAATTATCAAGGTGAAATAATACTTGGCAAAAATGCTATCATTGTCTCAGCCATAGATTTGAAGATTGTAAAAGTTAGCTTTTATGGTTTTGCCATACTGTGTCTGAGAATAGGATATCTAGAGTGGCCGTTTTAAGCTTTTTTTAGAAGGGGTCTCAAGTATTTGCAGGTGGCTGTGTTCCCTAAACCCCCGACCCAAAAATAAATAAATAAATAAATTAGACAAAAATGTCTATGCTCTTACCTGCAAAGTTATGATGATCACAAGGACACAGATGATCGCTGTCACTAGAACTACAACAGGAGCACTCACTGATGGTTTTATCTCATCATTCTCCTCCTCTTCACTCTGCCATCTCTGAGGCCCCTGAACAGGGCAGAGGGAGCTTTCTGTGGATGAAAGAACAGTGTAAAGATAGCTGAGGGACATTCAGTCACCAGGTGGCGCTGTCTTGTAACCTACCCAGGACATGAAGAAGTGTGCCATTGCCTCTAAGCTGCAGGTAGGGTGGCGGGTAAAATATCTGAATCTCGCAGCGATAGATATCTGTATGTGTGGCCTTCAGTCCGGACAGTCCCACCTCAACAACGCCATCTTTGATCTGGACTGCACACTCCCCCTGAAACATACAGTAGGCCAGCATTCACCAAATGTTATACACAAATTTTTTTTCGACCAAAAACCCTGAATTTTACCAATTTTGCGGGGTTAATTGTCTCATGGATGTTTTTACACTTTTTATTTCGCTCAGAAAAATTTTAATGTCAAGTTCATTGTATAATAAAATCAGTTCTTGATCACTGTCTCATCCAGTCCACTTCAGTTTTAAAATACTTTACCTCCTTCTTGAAAACTCCGCCCTACATCAGTATCGAATCTTTAAACTTCACATTATCAATAAATACCAAGACCAAAAGTACCAATGCATCTGGAGCCTTACCTGTCTTTCTTCCTTCTGCTTCGTCGTCTTCTGCTGCTCTGAGATGTTGAGGGTGGAGGAGCAGACTTTCTCATTGCCGTGCAATCCCCTCAGCAGCGTGACCCGCAGGTCTTCTAGGTTGGATGGACTTTTTCCGGCATGGATGATGCAGTGGAACTGTGCCGTTCCATTTGTACTGACTACTTTGTAGGGCTGTGTCACCTTAATAGCTGGCAGACAAAAAGAGAAAAATAAGTTAGGGAAATTTTGCAGTCTTACTTCACATTCCAGTAAAGAGTGCAGATTGATTTGAATGAAAAACAACTGCAAATTTCTCAAAAACAGAATCAAATACAATGTAAAACTTCAGTGTAACATGTTAGTTTTCATTCCTAAAGATTCAGAATAAGTCAAATCTGCTGCTGATAAAATAATAATTTAAATATTTCTTTGACTTAAAAGTCTATTTGTAGATACAACTTAGTTCATATAAGCATTAGGACCCTCACTGATTTATAAAGTAGTATAAATGAAGATTAAATCAAGCAGACAATCAAAGCAGAGAAAAAAGGAGGCTAAAAGTGAAGCGTATTCATAAAGCTCAAAGCAAGGTTCATCTAAAGGAGGACTATTTTAGAGGTGCAGATAAATTAAACTATTTCCATCTCATCCAAATCTGTTAGTAAAGATACCCAAATTATACTCTCAAAGGGAAGAAATGAGCAAGATATCATGTTATCTCATAACTGAACCAGTCAAATTTTTTCAGTGATGAGTAGTCCAACCCTTTAAATAAGTGCTCTTAGAAATGGTATGTGTTTTGTAGATTTTATTTTTCAATATCTTTGCTGTACCTTAATAACAGCCTCAGATTGACCGATATTAAGCATGTTAAATTAATCCACCAGCAGTAAACTACTGATTGTTATCTTTATCTGGCCATTTGAATGCAGCTTGCTGTTATTAAAGGCAATATTTGACAATTTGATCTTAAGTTTGACAAAAGATTTGCCTATGTAACAGAATGTTATCAGTTATATTTAAAAAACTTTGTTTAACTTCAGATAGACTGTCCATTAGATTAGTCCATTAAACTTTATTGGTCTATAATTGTTTTTTAAGAAATCTGTATAAATACAGTCAGCAAAATTAGAGAATGGTGTCCCACAAGGTTGTTCTCTTGGTACCCTACTTTTGTAAAAAAAAAAAAATCATCATTAGTTCAAACTTTATAAATTTTTTAATTGTGCTTCACACTAAGTATTTTATTCTCTCTACCATTGTTTACTCTGAGTTTGAATATCGGATCATGCAAGTCTCAATTGTGCTACCATTGTTCTACCTCAGTTGTGTTTATGGTTTAAATGACTCGGCATTAAATATACATGTATAGCTCTACACACATTTTAATAACTAAGAAAACCTGGCTCTTTTCTACAAAGACTGTTTTAGCAAAGGTCTTAAGTATTCTGGTTTTTAAAGTCTTACTTCAAACACAATCCAGTAAAGTTTTACGAATAGTTATAGTAGATTTTGTTTGTAAATCCGAATGACTATCGTTACTCTAAGTCATGTTTACAAAATACTAAAATATAAAAAGGTTTTCCTAATCTATCGCTTCATAAATATAAACTGGTTTCTACTTACAACTCCACACAGGCACACTGACGCTGAGCACTGTCAACACAGTCCATCCTATCATACAATGAGGGAGGTACATCCTACAGGGTTTCAAAAAAACTCACAGAAATTTAAAATTTACAGCAAGAAAAAAGGCAGGCCCACACTCCACCTAACCTGATGATCAAATTTAAGGAAAATAGAGCTTAACCAGAGAAACTCACCTTTAAAGCCTCCCTCAGCTGTCATGGAAACTCTGTGGCAGCACAGGAAATGACGATAGAGCTTTGCCAGTAAAGTTTTAGTGGCTGTGGTTCTGCAGGAACACAGAAGCACAAAGTTCTATGATTTTCATAAAACAGATACTGGTAGTAAAAAATCTAATTGTTGAGAAATATTAAAATGTGATCTTGTAATATCTGGAACTATTGTAACTGAATATATATTCTCTGAAAGTGCATAAATAAAAACACAAAGCTCCAAATTAGTGTTTCAACAAACTGGTTTCTTATAATTTGCAAGGAAACATGCAAATTATGAAGAGTGTGAAACGTATTCAGTGCTTTTGCACCATAACGTCTAAACTCTGTGCAGCCCAGCTCAAACTTTATTATTGGCTGCTTTTTTCTTAACCTGTTCGGTTTCCATGTTTGCAACTTCCTAAGAATTTGCTGATGTTTGCAAAATGCATTTCGAAGTTCATGTAACACGTTGAGAATCAAACCAGTATTTTTGAAAGATAGCTGTTGAGTGGAAACTAATGAATAGAGGTCACGTGATTGTCTGGAAACTTTTACCAGCTCAATACTTAGTTACAAGTTTTGCGGCTTCTTCGTTTTGTTTTTTTGAGCAAAAATTATGAAAATAAATACAAAACCTAAAACAGGCAGTTTTTATTAGTTTTCTATTACTTTTAAACTCTCGCTGACTAAGGATGGTCAAAGATCCAATCCTTTTCGTTTTATTATTAGTTGTTTAATAGTTATCTCATTACAGCATTACTCCTCTAAAGCAAACTTAAAACAGTAACAATCCTTTGTTGGGGTTTAAGCAGCTGGTACTTGTTTCAAGCCCTGATCCAAAAGCTTGTTTCTTTATAAAACATCTCTATTGGAAACCAGTAACTGTAATTTACACTGATTAAAACAGACAGTAAAACTTAAAAAAATAACCTTAATTCTTAAATGACGAAGTAGGCAAAGCAACATAAATCCAATGATAACATATTTATTCTTCTTTATAATAGGAAAACATACATACATGACAAACTACCACTCACACACATCTAAGGAATGGAGTACAATCAGCCTAACAGTCATGCTTTTGTAGGAAGCCAGAGTACCCGGAGAGAAGCCATGCAAGCTCCTTGCAGAAAGACCCAAGGTAGATTTGAACCCATTGCCTTCTTGCTGTAATGCAACAGTGCTACCCACTGCACCATTTTTCATTTAATACCAATTGGAATATAAGAATTAGATTTACTGAGAAAAATATTGTCATGTTGAGTATGTTTTTCCCTGCGGTAAATATTCCCAACAGATGTCATCTCAAAGCAACTCACAAGAAATATAAGTACATCAGTCCAACACAATTCATATCCATAGGCATAGTTTACAGTTAAATCCTTCCTATAGTGCAGTTCAGCCTAATTTAGTATATCATCGCAGATGGTAAAATATCATATATTTATATATTTATTCTACACCTGCATGTTGTGACAGTACTGAGAACTAACTCAGACAGTGGACGCTTCAGAAAATGGTTTACTAGCAGCAAAAATCTGCTGTGACTAACTGGGGACTGCAAAGAGCACGAGAGTGAAAGACTTAATGACAGCAGTAGCTGAGTACTTCACTTTATCTAGATGTAGACATGTGGGAAATGCCTAAACAGTTGGCCATTAGTAATATATTTATTTAAATTATTGCTATAAATATTTTTGCCAAGGAGGTGACATTGTTGAACACAGAAAAAGAACAACAGGGGGGAGATGCTTACAGTGGAGGGGAGACAAATATTAACAGGTCTGGCTCTGATTCTACTTTTAGAATCTCTAGGAACCAAATAAATAAATATAAAAAAAACAACTCTTTGTTGTGTTGTGTTTAGATTTTGTTACACATGTACTTTAGTTGGTCAAAGAAACTTGAATAAAACTGGATCTCCATCCATTCACACAAGAAGGTGCAAATCATTCTCTTTCATAGCAAGATGTCCATTTTACATTCATTTACTGTAACATTAGTGCATACTTGAACACACTTTATACTTTAATGTTTTCGTCTTCTATACAAGTTCATTTCAGTGGATTAGAATATCAAAAACATAATTTTTGGAAACCACGTTTGAAAGAAAGTGAAAATGTATACATTTTCTTTAGAAACAGTGTGAGGAATAAAAAAGGTATTTATTGCGATTTACTTTGATGTTGCTTACTCTCCATAAGGAGATTGTTCACATGGAAAATTGAGTAAAAGACAACAGGTGCAAAAGCAACATAAATCCACAGCAATAAAAGAGAGAAGATTATAAAGCAGATTCCATTTAATAGTTTAGGTGAGTTCACAAGATGAGGACCACAGTTGGAGTCAGATTTAAGAGCACCCACCCTGACAATAACACATAGTTTTGAACCTCTACTGAATTTAGAGACGTCAGAAGTGGAGAAAAAGCTAGTGAACTATTGCAGTGTGGATAAAAGTACTTTGTTCAGATGCAAGCTGGTGTTGGTCAACTTTGTTTTATCAGTTCCCAAGTCATAGAATTCATCTACATAGAAATCTAACAAGCTGTATGGAAATGATTATTTCATTTTTCAGCAGGATGTGGCTCCTGCCCACACTGCCTAAAGTACCAATACCTGTTTTAATCACTGTGGTATCAAAGTGCTGGATTTTGCAGCAAACAGAAAATCTAGATGCTGTTCTGCAAGGCAAGCTGAGCGAAAACAGACCTAACGATCCAGGGGCTGATGGACATCTCAAGCCAAAAGACACTTGACGTCTTAGCACTGATTAAATATACTCTATTGTACTTGAACAAATGTTTACGGGGCCAACATTTCTGCACGTTTTCTTGACTCTAACTGCTTTTCTTTGTCAAAAACAATATACCTTTAGAATTAGACTTCGGCTGTTCCACTGCTGATGGAAAAGCATTCTTGCTAAAATGACATATTTAAATTTGGAACTGATACTGATATTTATTCATGTGTAGGTTACATTCAAATTAAATAATTTTGTCAAGATAATTAAAAAATACCAAATAAACTTTGTTTAAACTAAATTTTTTATGATGTATTTATGATTTTAATTGATTTTGTTGTAAAGTGCCTCAAGACGATATCTGTCCTTGAAACTGATTATATTTGGGAGCGGTTTCGGAGAATTTTCATTGTCCCATAAACCCGATTAATGAACTTTCTATGAAGTTAGGGTGGGAAACGTACAGATGGAATTGAGTCTCTACTCAACTCCAGTCTATAGGACTTCTGAAAGGAATGGCGGACGACTCATTTATAGAGTGAGGAAGAGCAGTGAAGAGAACTCTGACAGGAGAAGCTTCAGATACCTGCTGGCTTTAGTGAATCCCACTTATCATCAAATGTGTCTAGATGAGCATCCAGTCACTCTGTATACACCCAGGGGATAAAACGAGAAGGAGGAGAAGACACAATCCAAACAAACAACATTTTTACTCAACTTATACTTTACCGGGTTCTTTCAGTTTCAGTTCAGTTTCAGTTTATTTATATAGCGCCAATTTACAAAAGATGTCGTCTCAAGGCACTTTACAAGAAAATCAATCAAAATCAAAGATACATCATAAACAAATCAATTTGAAAAAGTTTCCAATCTAAGGAACCCCAGCAGATTGCATCGAGTCATTGACTTGCAGCATTCACTCCTCTGGAATCAGCAGACCAAAACAATGGCTTGTGTTGTCGTTGACTTTACAGCAATCCCTCATACTGAGCATGCATGTAGCGACAGTGGAGAGGAAAAAC
>JAVLVB010000551.1:401462-415094 GCA_032876305.1 Orestias chungarensis | reverse complement strand
TCAAAGATACATCATAAACAAATCAATTTGAAAAAGTTTCCAATCTAAGGAACCCCAGCAGATTGCATCGAGTCATTGACTTGCAGCATTCACTCCTCTGGAATCAGCAGACCAAAACAATGGCTTGTGTTGTCGTTGACTTTACAGCAATCCCTCATACTGAGCATGCATGTAGCGACAGTGGAGAGGAAAAACTCCCTTTTAACAGGAAGAAACCTCCCGCAGAACCAGGCTCAGTACAAGCAGCCATCTGCCACGACCGACTGGAGGTTTGAAGAGACAGAAAACTAAATTAGAAGCACAGGATACTGAATTAAAAGAGTTTATAGCAGCAGTTGTAGAGGGTCACTGGAAGCATCTCAGCCCATGTTCTCATCCAAAGACTCTCTAAGCTAGCAGAACGCCAGACCAGGTGTGGTTACTATGGAGAGACGAACACTAAGAGAAAACAAAAGGTTAACAAGGTAGAAATAATGGTAACTAAGCAGATTGGACAAAGGAAGAAAGTAGCAGGGAGAAAGGGGTCAGATTGTCCTCCAGCAGTCTAAGCCTATAGCAGCATAACTATAGAAAAACTTAAATAACTTAACCCTATAGAGTGAGACATGAAGAAGGTAGAACAAAGGAGAACCGTCTGTCAAGACTTAATTCCGCCCCCAACTGGATTAGGCTGTCTTCTCTACCTCTTCCTAACTATAAACTTTATCAAACAGGAAGGTTTTAAGCCTAGATTTGAAACTAGACAGGGTGTCTGCCTCACGGACTAAAGCTGGAAGCTGGTTCCATAGGAGAGGAGCCTGATAACTGAAAGATCTGCCTCCCATTGTGCTTTTAGAGATTCTAGGAACCACCAGTAAACCTGCAGTCTGAGAGCAAATTGCTTTGTTAGGAACATAAGGAGTAATCAGATCTCTGATATACGATGGAGCTTTGTTAGTGAGGGGTTTATATGTCAAAAGAAGAATCTTAAAATCTATTCTAAGTTTGACAGGGAGCCAATGAAGGTAAGCTAAAATTGGGGAGATATGATCTCCCTTTTTAAGTTTCATGAGGAATCTTGCTGCAGCATTTTGGACCAACTGTAGATTTTTAATTGCGTTTTGTGAACTCCCTGCTAATAGAAAGTTACAATAGTCCAGCCTTGAAGTAACAAATGCATGGACTAGTTTTTCAGCATTTGTCCTAGAGAGAATATTTCTAATTTTTGCTATATTCCTAAATTTGAAAGTAGGACATAATACAGACCTGTTTTATATGGGACTTGAAAGACATTTCCTGATCAAAAATAACACCAAGGTTCTTTACATTGTCACCAGATGCCAACCTGATTCGATCCAGGTCAAGTGACTGACTAAGCAATTTATTTTTTACGGGTTCTGGTCCAAAGATAACAACTTCTGTCTTTTCAGAGTTCAAGAGCAGAAAGTTTAATGTAATCCACATTTTTATGTCATCTAGACATGCCTGTAATCTACCAAACTGACTGGATTCATCAGGATTTATAGATAAATACAATTGTGTATCATCAACATAACAGTGGAAATTAACACCATGCTGTCTGATGATTTTACCAATAGGGAGCATGTATGTAGTAAATAGAATTGGGCCAAGTACAGAACCCTGTGGTACTCCACAAGTAACCTTACAATGCGGAGAAGATTTGTAATTTAGATGAACAAACCGGGATCTATCAGACAAATACGATTTAAAGCAGCCTAGTGCTGTTCCCTTGAGCCCCACAGTGTGTTCGAGCCTTTCAATGAGGATATTGTGATTGACTGTGTCAAAAGCAGCACTGAGATCTAACAGAACTAGAATAGACACGAGCCCATTGTCTGAGGCCACGAGAATATAATTTGGGACTTTAAGGAGAGCTGTCTAAGTGCTATGATGAGCTCTGAAACCTGACTGAAATTCTTCAAATAGGTCGTTATTCCTCAAATGCTCTCTCAGTTGATCAGCAACAATTTTTTAAGGATTTTAGATAAAAAAGGAAAATTAGATATGGGTCTGTAATCTATTAAGTCTTCTTGATCAAGAGAAGGTTTCTTAAATAGGGGTTTTATTACAGCTACCTTAAGAGCCTCTGGTACATAACCATTCACTAATGACAAATTAATAACATGTAAAATGGGGGTAATAATAATAGGAAATACTTCTTTAAACAATTTTGGCGGGATTGGATCCAACATACAAGTTGAAGGCTTAGATGAAGAAAGTATTTTTGAAAGCTCAGAAGGCTCAACTGGAACTAAACACTTCAAACAGAAATCCGGCTCCAGCGCCACATTCAGTACCTCATTGCTTACTGAGGTAGTAGTTATGTTTGGTAGGATACCATCAATTTTAGTTTTAATAGTTTCAATTTTATCAATAAAGAATTCCATAAAGTCATTACAGCTAAGAGTTGGAAGAATGGATGATATAACAGAGTTTCAGTACTGTAACTTTTTCACACTCAATGCCATAAGTCAGCACAAGGTCTAAAGTGTGACCAAGAGAGTGGGTAGGTGTTTGGATTTTTTGAGTGAAGCCATTGAGTCTAAAATGGCAGTAAAGGCTACATTTAGGCTGTCATTTTTGGTGTCAACATGAATGTTAAAATCTCCCACTATAATGATTTTATCAGTGTTTAACACTAGTTCAGATAAAAAATCTGAGATCTGATTTTTAAATTCAGAGTAAGGACCTGTCCAATCTACTTAGTTACCGTTATTTCAACCTTGTTAACCTTTTGTTTTCTCTTAGTGTTCTTCTCTCCATAGTAGACAACACCTGGGCTGGCGTTCTGTTAGCTAAAACAGCTTCTTGGATGAGAACATGGACTGAGATGCTTCCAGTGACACTCTACAACTGCTGCTATAAACTCTATTATTTCAGTATCCTGTGCTTCTAATTTAGCATCTCTGTCTTTTCAAACCCCCAGTCGGTAGTGGCAGATGGCTGCTTGTACTGAGCCTGGTTCTGCTGGATGTTTCTTCCTGTTAAAGGGGAGTTTTTCCTCTCCACTGTCGCTACGTGAATGCTCAGTATGAGGATTGCTGTAAAGTCAACGACAACACAAGCCATTGTTTTGGTCTGCTGATTCCAGAGGAGTATCGCTGAGTGGTGAAAATCGGTTTGAA
Source organism: Orestias chungarensis (assembly GCA_032876305.1). Lineage (NCBI taxonomy): Eukaryota > Metazoa > Chordata > Actinopteri > Cyprinodontiformes > Cyprinodontidae > Orestias > Orestias chungarensis. Next base: position 411,969 of record JAVLVB010000551.1, on the reverse strand, counting down.
ACGTTAACAGGTTGGTGGTGAGCCAAAGGCTGGGTTCTGGGACTATGCTTTCTGCGTACAGTCACCCAGCCCGGCTGCTTACCCAGCTGCATGGGAACTGCTGGAGGATCACTAGGGCAACCTGTTCTTGTTGGCTCCACGCTAGCTAATGGGCCTCGGCTATCTGCGGGTGTTTCAACAGCACGGAGCCGAGCTTCCAATTCACACACCCTCGCCTCCAAAGTTAAAAAAATGCTACATTTAATGCACGTACCATTATCTCTAAAGGAGGCAGAGGAATAACTAAACATCTGACACACAGAGCGGGAAAGAGGAGAAGCAGAGGGAGAAGCCATACCATTGCTAGAAGCTAAGCTAACTAAGCTAGAGAGTGGTTACGACACAAAAATGGTCCGTTTAGAACAATTACGGTTTCTAAAAACTTCAGTGGAGCAACAGAAATGTGTGATTAGAATTAGCTAGAAATGTCTCAGTACAGAGAATTCGTAGCAAAAATAGAGCGTGCGGAGCTAGCAGACGCTAACAGACACACGGTCCAACAACAAGAAGTGACGTCGATACGTACCCCCGTCAACCAAGGTGGCTCATTTCCATACACAACCCAGAGCTGGAGAAGTGTGTGTGAAACCAAAGTAAAGTTAGTGTAAGACAATACTTCACATTTAAATTCGGAATTGAGAAATTGGAGCGACAATGGAAGCAAAACTGAAAAACATGAACATTAAAATCCTTTTTGGTTTGTTTATGATCTGAGCCAAGTTCAGCTTGTCTCCCGCATCCAAATACTGTTTACTGGGAAGTTGAATTTTTACTAGTGAATCATATTGAGAAGCAATGGCTAATTTTCACAACAGAGCAGTTGTTCGATTTCAAATAATAGTTGTTACAAACATCCTTTACTCATTGTCAAAATATAGCTACTTACCAGAGACTTTGCACTCTTCCTCCAGATCAGGCCTCCGTACAATTAGACTCATTCAGAAGCTACATTAGAAATCAGGTAAATAACAGCTTATACAGAGGAAAATACATTTTTGTTTGAATGGCCAAGTCAGAGTTTAAGACAAAATCTATACAATTTTGTAAGGTCACCAGGAGAGGGCTGGAATACACCCTCCAAAATATCATTTTAGTGTTGGGTGAAATACTTTTCAAAGGACGTCCTGGCAAAGTTTCATTTTAAAACATTTTTTTTTTACCTTTTACCTTTCTAATTATTTTCTAATAATTTTTCATCGTTGTCTAATTTTTTTACCTAACAAAATTGAGCATTTTAACGTTGTTGGTAGGTGTGTGAAAACCTATGATTGGATCCAATGGGTTTCCTTTTCCATCAGATCCCAACCTACTGATAGAATTTCTCTGAACTCAACAAAAAAGTCACAGAGCATTGAAATATGCTCTTGACAATTTATAGGACTTCTTGATGCAAAATCCTGTTGATCTGAACCCCCATTAGAAATGGGGTTAAAGTTTAAGCATTAGGGGCCGGGCTCAGTACAAAAACAACGAATAGCAACATGGCAGCCAAGCTTTTGTACTTGTTTGAAATATTCATGGTAAAGCAACAGCTTTTTGACTTGTCTTGATTCTTTTACAGTGGGATAAATGGATTGTTTTTGATTTACCAAACTAGAGTTCCGAAATCAACGACTTGGAAGAAGAGAAATTAGTGGTGACATGAAAATTTTTTATCTAAGTGGCAATGCTCAGGTTGTTCAATTTCCATAAAACTGCCGTCTTTGTCACGTTTTAAATTCTGTTTGTTCTTCAAGAGAAACACGGTTTACCATAACCTGTCCTCCCTCCGGTAGTAAATAATCATCAATGTCATTTCGTTTCACGTGCATTCCTCTCAGTTCTGCTGGATGTATGTGAAATGATTTTTTGCAAAGAGCGGAAAACAGCTAATTGATGTGAAAGTGCTGATGTTGAAACATTTGGCACCCTGCAGACGTCACTTATGCGTTTTGCCTGGAAACTCTAAGTGTGGGGGTTAAACCCTGTTTTCACAGAGCTGACTGAAGTTACAGTCAGCGCCGTAGTCCTCAGTCAACCTGGAAACAGTGGTGTGTTTCTGCTGCTGTCATTGTTTCATGGTGGTTTATCGTGATGTATCAGAATGTGATCAGATACTGCCAGTGTCTGCATGAGAAGCTGGTTTCAGTGTAGTGTTGAATCCAGGAATCTCAGAATCTTACACGCTCCGTATGGTATCGTGGTTTGGTGAGTAAGTACAGGAACGTACAAACAGACAGATTCAAAAAGAAAATCAAAACATTTGGTTGTTTGTTTTCATGTTACAAACTGTGATCAAGGAATTGGTTTGAACCTTTCGCACACTTTCATGACCAATGAACCATGAGGCCAGTCATTTCTTGTTCTCGTCATGGCATGAATAGCAAAAACAATATTTGTACTTACAACAAAACAATGTCCACCATGGAAACACATATTGTCAGAATACAAGAAAATAAAAACGGATATTTAGAAAGAAATATGATAGAACTCACTAGATATTATAATGCAATTCAATGAAAATCTAAGGAAAGTTGTACATTTACCGAAGCCGGAGGTTATTTTAAACCACTGCTGATTTCACAATCTTTATTTCAATCAAATATGTGATTACAAAAACTTTTTTCTGACATTTTTAGTTAATTCATAGTTTTTCTAAAAAACTGAAATATGGGCATTATGATACAATTACACTCAAATCCAGACCCTTTGCTCATATGACTTACAAGAAACCTTCTAGAACATGTAACCAGAGTCAGTGTAGCAAAATAATCCAGTATAAACACAAAGAACAACCAGGAGGTTAAATACTAAGGCTAGGGTGGAAATGTAGTTATCAGAGGAGTTATCAGAATCAGAGGAGAGGCCAAACAGCATAAATGAAGTTGAACTAAATCACAAAAGGATCCAAAAACTCTGAGGAATGAACAATAATGCCAAAACCCTAATGACTATAATGAATGCAAAACCTAAATGTAAAAAAATAAACCCAGAAATAATAAACATTTTCTGTTAATCTTTGAATCGTACCTGAATTTGGAGCGTGGCTGAGGATTAATGCTCTGAACAGAGCACTCCTCCCCACTGCTTCATCACACAGCTCCACCAGACTAGCGGCAGCAGCACGTATTAAATATCTGCAACTGCACAAAAATGTCCTGAACTGCCATTTAAAAAAAACTTTATTTCTTAATGTATCTTCTCTTTACAAATGTAAATGGCTTATCAATTTTACTGCAAAACTGCATCAAAAACATATCGAAGATTGTGTCTAAAGCTCTGCAGTCCTTACGTGTCTTAGTTTAGTTCAGTGTTGGCTTAAAAAATGCATAAATAAATACAATTATGTTTGTGAAAAGACTTAGTCAAAGCTTGGACTCCTATTGTGATCGAGGGGTATGAACCTTAAGGTGGTTTATATTTTTATGTGGGTTTCAAAGTTGGATCTTTGACACAGGAGGAACAAAAAGTAAAAATAAACTGATGTAAAAAAAAAAGAACTTTGAAGATCTTGAACTCTTCAGGGATTTTACAACACAGATGCCTATATGAATAACCAAGAGGAAAAGAAAAGGCGGCAAAAAAATTAATACTAACATATATACAACAATGAAACTGAGCAAAATTCTTATTCACAAATAGACATCATCTTAATTATGACACTGATCCCAGTGCAGGCATAGCTGGATAAAAGGAGAAGCATTATGCCACTGATGGACCAACCTTCAGAGATCAGAGTAATGAACTATTGTGGGACCAAATAAAGAAAGAAAAGAAGAAGGGATTCCCATAAACACTCTGAAAAGGCTAACGATCTTTCAGTAACTGCTGAATAATTGTTGAGTTTTCTATGACTGCAGCTAATTCTGCACTTTTGCAATAGAAAGAAGTTTCCTATGTGCATTTCTAGGTAAGCCGACCGTGTCTGCGACATTTCTGAACGACATGGGATGCGTTTGACTGAAAAGAAACAAGGATTAGTCATCGGCTGTCATTTTGCCCCCAAAAAGGAAATTCATATTCTGCTTAACTTTGAAAAGTGATTAACCCATGAAACAATTGTATGTAGCCAACCGTTGTTTTAGGGGACATATAAAAAATGTTTAAAGTCAGAGTCCAAAGAATTTTCAGCTTTACTATAAAATATTAAATTCATCAGCTTTGAAGTTTTTTATAATTTACAAATTATGATCCATTTCAAAGATTTACTTTTTATTTTCTTGGTTGTTTCTGCCCTTTATTTCCATTTCTTATCTGACCACTATTGTTGGTACCCATAAAAAATTCCTTTGACACAATTCTTACTTTTTTAAGTTTTATTTTATCCATCCAATCTGTTTTGCTTAAATTTAGGTTTTTATGAATGCCTTATTAGTATGCCACGGTTTGTTTTTGTGGGGTCAAATATAAATACAAGATTTACGTCCAACAGCTGTTAGGAGAAAGGATATTCGATGCAGGAGTCTGTCACTGAAGGAGATTATTTCCCCGTAATTGCTGTTCTTATTAACTCTCCAATGCATGTAAATGAGTTAATTTGAAACAAACTTTATGCTGATTTTACCAAGAATGGTGCATACGGGTCTGCTGGGAGTTTACTGAGCAGCAGAGCCTTATTTAAATGCCAATATTGTCGTGTATGGATGGTTACTGATATCCATCAGATTATATCATGAAGTATACAGAGAGGACCCACAGATTTAGTATTTGAGATTAAATCTAAAAAAAACATAATTAGCAGAATAAAAGCTCCTTAAAAAGGTCTATATTCTAAATGTTGTATGTCAGCAATTATCAACAACAAACTGCTTCAGCCATATTTTTTTGTTTGGAATGTTAATTCTACATTGTAGAAATAAAAAGTATTTTTTGTTTAGGTGCAGATTAATGATTAGATATATGATAAATTAAAGCTTTTCCATATTTTCTAAAGATTTGTTTGAGTACACCTTTTCAATAATCTGACAAATGTCTCGCTGAAATTTTGCGAGTGAGTTTTCGAGGATATAACATAACTGGCTTTGGGACCGTCTGACACTGAAAGCCTTTTTTATGACCGCTGGGGAGTCTGAAGTTCTTCTACGTTTTGCCAGTCCTGAAGAAGGCGCAGATGTTTAAATGACTGTGTCATTTGCGTATTAATGCAATTTAATGGTTTTATTCAAATAATTTATTAAAACAGGATTTAAAAGAGCCTCAATATTACAGTAAAAAGGAAATTACTTCAAGGCATTGTAGACATCTGACTGGGCACTGCAGTTTCTTGCCTCTATGAGGCTGCATGGTTTTACACACAGATTCCTCTTTGACTAGTTTAAATCTCTAATAAGAAGCTTTTTTTTACTATCTTCTAGTATTCAGACAAACTGTCACATAAAGTCGGCAGCAGCTCCCTTTATATTGGATCTGATCTAATATTAGTAAACTGCAATAGTGCATCTTATTTAACTCATGTCTTGATAATTCATGGAATAAATTTACATTGAAAAGATAATTATGGCACTGGTAAAATTGCTGCAACATAGTTTACAAATAAAAAACTGATTTAATTTGGTTGTTCTAAGAAAAGAAAAGACTATTTTTAAATAGCTACCGTGGTTCTCCCAGTATGACTGAAAATCTTGCAAAAGGTTTGATTTTAAGAAATGCTTTGACTTTCTCAGTTTTATTTTGCTGAGAAAGTGTTTTCCCTTTACAGCCACAGAAAATGTCAAAATGAAATCTAGGTTCAGGCTTCTGCATTTTGAATTCTACAGATATTGTGAAAACAGATGCTGGATTCTCTTTAACTAAACAACTGGGTTCATGGGTAAAGACTGCGCCATTCTCATTATACTGCTTAAATAAGAGAAGGAAAATTTAAGTGTTTTGCAAAAAGCATCGACTGCTAAATTACATGCTAGGACAAAATAGAGATGCAGACATGTACAACAATTAGCCTGGTAACATTTTCTCTATTGTTTCACGCTACTAATAAGAGACCAGCTCCACTCTACCTCAGTCCTATAAAAAAGGTATATAAATTATTTTTGATTTTAATGGGTACTCAATTAATAAGTAATTCGTTTTATTTTCATACCGAGGTAACAACTACCACTAATTGAAAGAAATTACAACATTCTAGCAGCGGACTGGGTTCAAGGTTGGCTTAAAAATCCATCTGGAATTATGTCAGAAACTCATTCAAATGAGTAGTTAACTCATCTGATCATTTGTTTTTTCAATACACTTTGTATTTATATTGGTTATTTATTATTCTTTCTTTACGTTTAGTTTAGACTGAGTTTGCAAAATAAATTTTATGGGAGCAGCAATGCTTTCCAAGAAAAACAATCCTGTTAAATAAAACAAAACTGCTACATTAAGCATTTTGCACATGAACAATGGGTGTAATACCAACAGGAAAGGCTTTATTACATCTTTTTTCTTTTTAATAATGATGAAGTAACACCAGCATTGTTTCCCGTCCAACCCAAAAATTAACCACAATCAATAAACCTCAATGTTGTATGTAATTTTATTGTATTCTGTCATTATTTTCCTGAAAGAATATCTTTGTCTCTTCAAGATTATTCAGATACTCCCCAGATCACATCAAGCTGTTGATTGTACAGATAATTTAAAGCGTGGACCTTCCATCTTGTTTACATGATAAGTTAAAAAATAATTGATTATCTTTGAAGTTAAAACTAACAACGGATTGAGATTAACTTTTAAAAACTAAAACATGACAAATCTATGAACATTTAGTTTTTGGGGGTATCTACAATCAAATCTGGCAAAAAAATCTGTTTTTAAAACATTTTCCCTTGCTCTAATAAAATACAAAAAACCAGAGATGAACATTTTGATTTTGTTAAATTAGGAATTGTAGTTCTGAAAGTTATATTTTTAGTTCACATCTCTGTAGAAATATTAAGTGCGGAAATATTCAAATGAAAGTTACTAATTTAGTAATATTTAAGTAATTGAAAAAAAAGATTATTTTTTTTTTTTTTTAACAGAACACTTTTCTTTTTCACACTTTTTCTTTTCCTCACAGTTTGAAACTAAAATTAACACTTTGTGACATCATATAATTATTCATGTGACTATGTGTGTCCCATTCGCTCAGCATGAGTGTACCAACCACATCCTAGCTATGCAACTGCAGTAAGCTTTAAACAGCAAAGAACAGGAGAAAAAACCTGAATATTACAGTCAAATGCAGAATGCATCTCATAACACTGACTGTAACTCATAGTCCCCATTTGAATAGTTCGTTTGTTCCAGTTCTGCTTTCATTGGATGGTGTCCAGCAGGGCGTTGGACAAAAAAAAAGATTTATTGGTGTATTAACTTCAACTCTCCTGCTACCTAAATTGTAATGAAAGTGGGTAAATCACAGGGTTACAGTATATAAAGGAGGCTGTGGTTATAATGGTCTTATTAGTTGATTTGAATGATTCTCCTTTTTTACTCCTATTTCTGCCTTTATTTAAAGAACATTTATGATAAGACCTCTGTGAATTGCCGAGGACTACTTATTAATGGCATGCACATCTACTCCCTCCTGCTGCCTTCAAGGGGAATTGTTTTGTTGCTTGTTATTAAGTAAGTTGAGTATTAATTGGACCTAAAGTAGATATACAGTTTACTGTTGTTTTATATGTACTATAATTTATTGAACTGAAATTAAGTATCTTGGAAGGTCCCTTTAGATAACCTGTTGTGAATTAGTGGAATAAATAAACTTAATTCAATGTGTTTATTCTGTCCAAAAGAATAAACTTTTACCCCCAGCTATTTTATGATTGTGTAGAACGAATGTTTGGATTGTAGATTCCATTAAAGAGACACGATGGCCCAGCCTCAGCCCTGTTAGCTCCGACCTGGAGCTGAGCAAAGGATCTGTCACCCTGCATAGTCCAAGTTACCATGTCCCAGCCAAACTGAGGATCCTGGAGCTCCTAACGGAGCAGCAGCCTCCACTATTTTTGCTCTACTGTTTCTCATGCATCATTTCTCACTTTCTCCCCCTGCCTGGTCTCTTCCTTTTAAATGCATGTTGTGTTCAATCATCCTCCTATTCCTTGTTAGTAATTACACAACCTTATCTAAGTCTTACTTTTTATTTTACTGCTTTTTGGAATCTCAAATTACCTGACTGTTCTCTCTCTGTGCCTCCTTTTCCATTCCATTTGTTAATATCTAGCTTTTTTTATGGTCTGTACACTTTGACTGATACTTTTAGTTCCATCCTTTTTACTAATCTTTCATAAAAAAATTATTTTACTCACTACGATTCATTTTAGTGGAAAACAACTGAAGTGTTTAAGCTGAGGATGGAAAAGTCATCTTGCATGTGTTTTACCTTCCAGCAGATTTTGCACATAAAACAAACTCTGCAAACTGCAGAAAGAGTGCAAGACATTTCAGTCATCGTAAAAGTTGTGTTGGTTAAGAAAGTGTGTGAACATGTTCTGCAGTCACTCCACTGAGCTCATGCTAAGTGTTGGTGATCCTACCCAAGCATCATGTAGCTGCTCCAATGGTTTTGAATCCACAATCAAAATCCACTTGGCCCAGAAGTTCTTGACTGATTTGCTTATTATCTGCAAAGAAAGAACCTTTCTTATTGCTGTGATTTCCCTTTGCCGATCACGCTTGAGAAAACAGGATCTCTGCAGATCCCCTGCAGCAGCAGCAGGGCAAAATGTGAATCACATAGTAAAACTTCCGGTGAAGAATTTGCAAAAGTTTATACAAAATGTTGTGCACCCAAATGCAAAAACATGTCTGAATACACGTGCACACAATATGACAACAAAGCTGCAGACACAACATGCTCCCCGCACACCCAAACAGTTGGTAAGGGGATCAGAAACCACAGCATCACCCACACTAATGTCACAGCTTTCACTGTTCTACAGCAGAAACCTACAGAGGCAGGAAATGAGGTAAGAAGGGTGCTGCTATAAAACATATGTACTTCAGGGGGATCAAACTTGATGATGTCAAAGTCCTCTTAGATCTGACTGAGACTGGTGCTGGTAGGAGGACGTAGCCAAAGTTTTCTCTAATCTGTAACTGGAGGTGGTGGTTTCCATTAACTATCTCCAAAGAAATAAGTAGTGAAAGTTCAACATAATGTAAAACATAAAACGAGAGTGGGCAACATTGAGCACATCTCAAATTGTATAATTCTTTGTCAACAACACTCCACCATCAGGCGATAGTCTGATGCTGCTGACAAATTCCAGCTTAAAGATTCAGTCTGCTTATAATTACAACTCTTCTAATTATTTAAAGTCATTTCTTTCAATTCTATCCAGTTAAAAAATAGATAGAATCTTAAAATCTATTCTAAGTTTGACAGGGAGCCAATGAAGGGAAGCTAAAATTGGGGAGATATGATCTCTCTTTTTAAGTTTCATCAGGACTCTTGCTGCAGCATTTTGGACCAACTGTAGACTTTTAATTGCATTTTGTGAACTTCCTGCTAATAAAGAGTTACAATAGTCCAGCCTTGAAGTAACAAATGCATGGATTAGGTTTTCAGCATCTATCCTAGAGAGAATATTTCTAATTTTTGCTATATTCCTAAAATGAAAGAAGGAAATCTTACAGACCTGTTTTATATGAGACTTGAAAAACATTTCCTGATCAAAAATAATACCCAAGTAGCTTGAAAGAGCTGTTGTGGATGGTGATTCCGTAAGAAGGATCTCCTGTAGCAGTCAGCCTTGCAATAAATTTATATAGGCCTCTGACTAAAGGCTGTATGACTTTTATGGGTCTCATTACCGTGGTAGCACGCTAAGAGCTTTAATGTTTGGGTAAAATGAATTAGATTCAATTGTAGTGTAGTGATATAGAAATATACATATCTCTAAACAGTTTTCAGGTGAGACGTTCCGGTTGGGTAAAGTGGGCATGGTATTTAAGAAGCCGTTGGGTCCAGTCGGACACATGTCTTCCTTGTGCTTCCACTGTGGGGCTTGCGTTTCGTGGGTTCTGCCGGTAAAATGGCAAAAATCCACACCAGTATGCATATAGGAAAAATCGATCCACAGAGGACGCCATTTCCTCCGTGGTCCAGACTGCCCTCACCCACCTGGAGCTGAGGGATTCGTACGTCCGTATGCTGTTTGTGGACTTCACATCTGCCTTCAACACCATGATTCCTCAGACTCTGATTAAAAAAACTCCCCTCACTTGGACTGAGCTCTTCCATCTGCAACTGGGTCCTGGACTTCCTGACCAACAGGCCGCAGTCTGTGAGGATTCACAACATCTCCTCCCCCACCTTCACCCTCAGCACTGGCTCCCCTCAGGGCTGTGTGCTGAGCCCCCTCCTGTTCACACTGCTCACATATGACTGCTCGCCTATCCATCCAGGCTGTCATATTGTGAAGTTTGCAGACGACACAGCAGTGGTTGGATGCATCACAAACCGTGATGAGTCCAGCTACAGGCAGGAGGTGGAACACCTGGAGGGTTGGTGCAG
>JAVLVB010000551.1:384014-397697 GCA_032876305.1 Orestias chungarensis | reverse complement strand
TCACACACACACACACACACACACACACACACACACACACACACACACACACACACACACACACACACACACACACACACACAAAACACACACACACACACACACACACACAAAACACATACTTACTTTTACTCAAATCAAACTGAGGACTTATTGACTTCCCTACATTTCAGTTACTGCATTCATGACACTTTCTCTAGCCCCAACAATTACTACTATTCCTAACCCTAAATTAAGTTTAACCCAAAACCTACTTAACAACACATCTCTACACCTAACTAGTAGAGCCCAGTAGAACTCCAAAAAAGAAAGGACCAGAAAAAGAGTCCATTCATTGTTTTTCATTTCTGTCACTTAACCCTGACCCTTAACCTAAATCTAACCCTATCAGGACATGCCTAAGCATTAATCTACTCTAAACTCATTTCAAACCTTAGTCATAAACCTAATCCCTAATCTCCCAAAAATAAAGTTTTCTTAGTTTTAGCAATGCTTTCTTTAAAGAAAAGGGGCCTTACAAAATGACAAATGCTAAAACACAAACACACACGCAACCGTGAACCTGCTGTTTCCTCCCCTGTAGGATAATTCACTCTGCTGTTGTTTGCAAACAATTAAAAGTCAAAGATTAAACTATTCATGTTTATTTTATCATTTTTTTCCTGTTTATTTACCGATTTACATTTTTATACGGCAGTTGTTCTGATTAGACCCTGTCATTAGTTTTGACTGTTGTCAATTTAACCCATCTGGCTGTAAGACGAACAGATGGTAACAGCTTGGGTCTGGAATATAAATTTAACAGGATTTTATGTGATGAACCAAAACAATGATACATCACTGTGAAAGGGAATGAAAAACAGTTTAGTGTGTTTTTGTTTTCAAGCTATTATTCTGATACTCCTACTGTATACAACATCCAGATGTTTGGTGTAAGCCTCAAAGGCCTGAGAACACTGGAGAACTGATATCATGATGAAGTCCAGAGATCACAGCTCATGGAGAAGGTTGTAGGGTTTAAAACAGGGTTAGGCTGTAAATCAAAATCCATGGCTTTAAACCTCTCACAGAGCTCAGTGTAATCCATCACCTGCACATGGGGAGAGGGGGGAGTAACAGCTGACATATGATTGCGGGAGGATCTGCAAGCAGGAAAGTGATTAGTTGCTCATTCCAGAAATATGAGTTTTTTTAAAGTCGGGGTAAAAGGGAGCCATACCTGAAAGTTCAAAATATTTTAAATATTCTCTTTATCAAGCCACCCAGGAGCTACAGCAAAAATATGCAGCTAAATATCTTTATTGCAGATCAGTCTATGCACACTGTCCCCATAAAGACATAGTGGCAGCATCATGCTGTGGAGGATCTGTTTTACACCGGGAAAGAGGAACCTTAGATAGAGTTGATGGGGAGATGAGGGAATCAAGAATCAAGAATCAGTTTATTTATATGGCGCCAATTTACAACAGGTGTCGTCTCAAGGCACTTCACAGAAAATAAATTAAAATCAAAGACACATCATAAACAAATCGATTTAAAAAGTTTCCAATCTAAGGAACCCCAGCAGATTCATGGAGTCATTGACTTGCAGCATTCGGGAAGCTGTAACAATCCAAAAGACTTATTATGGGGGCAAAGGTTAATCTCCCAGCATAATAATGATTTTCAATAGATATTCAGAACCACAACCAATGGTTTAGATCCAAGATAATAACAATGTGTTAAAACGGTCTAGTTAAAGGCCATACTTCAATTCAATTGAGAATCTGTGGTGAGACTTAAAAGTATATTTTCTGGTTCTCAGGGGCCAAATATAAACACACTACATGAATCACAGTTTTATTCATAAGAAATGGTTAAACCCATGTATCGTTTTTCCGTATTAAAAATCACAACAAAATACAGGAAAGATTCTGATGTAATGTAAAAATGTTCAAATAAAACGTTTAATTGCTTTTTTGGGTGGTTCTAAAAACACATGTTAGTAAAAAAGGAAAAACCTGCTAAATGACATACCTTCATTGACCACAAGAGGGCAGACTTTGTTGGATTATGCATTTTAAAAAGAGTCAGTTAATGATTTACCTCTTGTTTTAAACATGTTGAATATTTGAGCAAATATAATATAATATTATGATATGATAGAATTTCATAGTAAAGGATAGAATCAGGGAGGATTCGGGTCTGATCGGTGGAGGATGATTTCTGGGCTGGGCAGGACCAGAAATAAAGAAGGTTTTTTTTTTTTTTTTTGGGATCCAGAATAGAAATAGAAGATCTGTAAAGTTAGAGTCCAGAACAGCGGAAATGAAACATCAGCTTCACTGTAAAGCATTAAATACGTTCATCTTTATGGATTTGGGAAGTGACTTGTTAGCACATGTAGAAAATACATCTGACACAATTCTGATCATCTGGGCTTTCCTAAAGGTTTTAAAAATTACTCATCAGTGACCCATGATTTCCAGATGGGTTTTTCTTTTCATCATAAATTCAAGCACATAAGTTCCTGATTATTATTATTTTTTTACTTTGGTTTGATCAGAATCTGATTGAGTGTCTTCACACAAAAGATCCAGGAGGGTTAGAACTAAAGCAAAGGATGAAGATGTCGAGAAGGATCTCTGTCATGCCAACTGTGAGGTACAGAGGAGGATGTATGATGCTGTGGGTGTGTTTCTCCTTGATAGGTGATTGGTCAGATTTCTCTAAATATTTCAGGACTGACAGCAGGGCAGGAGAATGTTGGTGGAGCCATATGCACTAAAATAAATGTTATAGTTCATCTAGTATTACAAGCTGTGTCCTCTTAAAGCTGTAGCATCTAAATGTAATTAAATTAATAAAAAACACAAGATGGAGGAAAGTGTTAAATAAATGGAATATATTTCATTTATTACAAATTTATTACATAAAAATAGACTCGGTTAATTGTCCTTTTGATACAAAGTGTAAATGCACATTAATAATAAACTAAAATAATAATAATAAATAGAAATGTGCGGCTCTGACTGCAGCAGTTCTCAGGGAGCTTTTATTTTGGTGGTCTTGGACGGAAACGCCCCGCTTTGTCTTTGTTCAGCTTGTAGCATCGCAGAGCTCCAGTGTGGCAGGCGGGCAGAGGTGGGGGGGAATCGGCACAATCCGGGATCTATCTGGGGGTAGAAAGGCCAGAAGGTGAGAAGGAGCAGAAGGCCGGCAGAGCCTCCAGCGACGCGCCCGGATCTCCCACCCAGGGATCTCCCACCCAGGGATCTCCCACCCAGGGATCTCCCTGTGGGATCAGGATCCGCAGTGAGTAGCTCCGTGGTCTTCACATCCCGACTCTCCGCTGCTGCTTCTCCTCCTCAGGTTTTAGGATCTTGCATTGTGCTGCAAACAGATCGAGGATCACCTTAATTAGGATCCTAGGCAATAAAAGCCAATCAGAGCAGTGATGGAGGGGGGGGGCACCTCAGCTGATTTACTGGCTCTCTGTAGCACATGCGCACGCACAGGCCTGATTACCGCCGCGGACGCTGTTGTTCATCCAATGTGTGCGTGTGCGTGCGTGCGTGCGTGTGTGTGTGTGTGCGTGTGTGTGCGTGTGTGTGCGCGATGGTCTCTGACAGCGGATCCTTCCCTGCAGCCAGCGGCTCAGAGGCCGGCCTGGCTGACACAAGCAAGGCGTGGCGTCCTGGCAGCATCACACGCATGCACGCACACGCACGGACACACACACACACGGGCGTGTTCGCCCTGCAGCTGCCTCACAAATCACTTTTAACATGTCCAGTCGGATCCTCTCCCTTTTTTTTCCCGTGTGCACACATGTGACCCCCTCTGTGCTGGGGCGTACCTGTGTTTTCCGGGGGCCCCGGGTCAGATCCACTCATCTCTGGGGGTCTTTTAAACATGCAGCCTCATCAGAAATGCAGGCCTTCCATCTGGCCTCCCCCTGTCTGTCCAGGTGTCCTACAGGAGACCAGCATCTGCCCCAGTGAGACATTTGCTCAGCAGTGAGACCAACAACACATTTGCTGTAGATTCCCATCCTGAGCTAACTTGAAAACATACAATAATAAGTTTACGTTTATTTCCAGTCCTTTCAGGCTGAATTGGTCACTGCTTTTGTCTAATTTAATACCGAATTTACACATATTTTCTTTATACATCTATTTTATCCTCCTTTATATAAGTCGAAATCAGTCAATCTTTAAATGCATTTTAGAAATAATTCTGTGAAAATCAGGGACGGTTTTGTTATTGTAGTAATAGGTACACAAATAACAAATTTCGAAAAATATCTGGTAATTATTTTATGCATTATTTATTCATAATTTTTACTTCTCCTTATCATCAGACCCTGTAGTGTTCATGACTTTAACATTATGTATAAATAGCATAAAAATACTTGTATTAAGTACAAAAGCTAAAACACTTCTGCATTAAAATGGACATAAAGTGAATGAAAGATTACATGATTGTCCCCTTCTTTAGGAAACTGAGATAATTCACATGTTTCTTCAGGCATGCTGGTAATTTGAACAGTAACAGTTCCTCATCTCACCAGTAGGTGGTGGTAATTCACACCTGATAGCTGTTTCTCAATCTCCATCCAACAGAAGAAGAACAGGATGATAAATGTGTTACTTTCAGCTAATTTTGTTCCCAGCTGTTCTCAAAGTTGCACGTTTTGTCTCATCTCCATAAATGACTCCTCTAACTTGGTTTCTATTGACAGAAAAGAAAGCTCGGCCTTCTTGGGATCTGAATGTAGACCAGACTGGTAGAAACACCAGTGAAACATCCTTTTAGATTAACGCAGTTAAGACACCGTCAGCAGCAAAGCTTTGTATTGTTGTTTTAAATGGACTTCTCCAAAATGTTGCCAGCTAGCCGAGCTTCTTTACTAGCCAACGACTTGGTTCACAGTTCAGACGGTGAAGTTTCATTTAGTACAAGTCGGGTCATTTATTTAACACAAAGTTTTACAATTGACAAGAAAACTGATGGACTTCCAGTTTGAGTGCTGCAGTCTAATCCTACCCTGTGAAATTGGAACATAACCATTTTGACAGTCTAGGAACGACCCATCTCTGCCATACAGCAAACTGGGCCAAACCTCGGCTTCTCCTCCTTTTGGCAAAGAGTGAACTGGAGTATAAAAATCCCTTCTGGCCTACTTCTGTAAGTGGCTGTTTAAATCTGGGCCCAGCCTGTGAATTGATGCGTAACTTTCACGTAACACCACTTTAACCGTTGGATGCTCTCTTAGCTGTTTCTGTTTTGCTGCTTTCCTTTTTTATTCTGTTTCACCATCCTAACACATTATAGAGTTTATGGTTCTCCAATACCGTTCGTTAGTCATTGTGCATTTTAAGACTTCTTTTTTTTATTTTTAAGTATTTTCCAAATGTACAAAGACGTAATACAATTATTGCATCAGTAAAGGACGTCATTAGGTTTTTAGAGGTTTTAATGTTACCATAATTGCCTATGGAAATCAAAACTGAAGCTCTGTTTCTACTGATTTACCTGCTCCAGGTTTTAACGCTAATGGCTCTTGGTGATAGACTGACGTATAATTATGGTAGTTGTTTATAGCATGCAAGTTATGGAGTAAAAACTCATAATTGTTCATTTCAAGTCTTATTAATTAGAAATATATTTGTTCTCATCGACATCAGTGGTAAAAGCGATCGATGATTTAATCCATGGCAGATTTGAGCTTTAATCTCGTAACATGTTTGTGTGTAGCTGGTTGTTCCTGAATGATTTTTTATTATTAATCCCACTGTTGGATGTTGTCCATGTCCATTTATTTTCCACTCCGGGCCAAACATGACATGGTTGCGGACAAACTCGTCTCTACTGGTCAAACGGTGAGAGGTGGGGTAAAAACTGTGGACAGGTCGCCAGGGAAACACACACAGGAAAGAACCAGTTAAAATATGTTCCTGGACTGTGGAGTGATGCCAGACTAAATGTCATTTTAAAGTGGAGCACTTAACCCAGAGAGAGGGAGAAGAAATCCCAGATTAGAGCAGAGTTTAACTCAGATTGAAGATCTGTCCAGTCCTTTTCTGGCAGATGCTGTACCAATCCACCTTCAGAAACGATGAAGAAACAGATGGAATTTTACAATCACTGCGACCTTTTATACCCAATATAGAAATGTTTCATTACCAACTCCAAAATCTGAGTTTAAGACATTCCTCAGCTCTGACATATTTATTTCAATTGGTTGGACCATGTTTCCTGGCTTATAGAAGGAAGGGGCAGATTTCGTAGTTTTTGTGGGTCACTTAGTGATAGTCATGCCAGGATTTCTGGGTGTTTAACAGAAGCATAGATGCAATACAGGTCTGGGGTGTGGTCACTTGTTCAAGAGGTTGAAAGGTCTAGGACAGTGTTTTTCAACCTTTTGTGAGCCAAGGTACATTGTTTTCATTGAAAGAATCCCGAGGCACACCACCGACCAAAAATGTAAACAAATGATACTCTATAGTCACATATATTAAATTTATAGTATTCTTATCAAAGTGTCTTGAATATGAATCAAATAAACACAAAATGTATTTTTATCACTTTATCTCTTATTTTAACATATGCTATGTACCTATTGCCATCTAAAGATAAGGAAATTACAGGAATACTTCGCTAGTGTCTACTACAACACAGACACTCAAAAATGGCATATTGGCATGTTATTTGTAGATTATTTCAAAAAATCTTTTTGGACCAATTAGGTGAAATTGGATAATTTCCACAGCACACCTGAGGAACACCCACGGCATATTAGTGTGCCCTGGCACAGTGGTTGAAAAACACTGGTCTAGGAGATGTAAATAATATCTGTAAATCACAGTTATTGGCCACAATATTATTATCAGATATTAGTTATGGCCTAAAATTTCATACCGCTGCATCCGTGGTTTCCAATACTTTTGGAAGTCCTAAAAGTATTCCTTATAACTTCCATCAGGAGTATACGTACATTAATACGTATATTTATTAATCCTTTGGCTAGACCCTTTGCACTACTGCCTACTTTGTTAGTTGCTTTGGATAAAAGCGTCTGCTAAATACTAAATAAATACTAAATAAATACTAAATAGCTTAATTCAAGCCTTTCAGTCTCAGTTGTTGTTGTTTTACAGTATAATACCTGCCAAGTATAAGGCTTACATCTTGGATAACAATAGATGAAGGATTAAATTTAGCACTGACATTTTCAAAGTCTGCAACAAATAGAGATAAAAAAAACAAAAAACAAAAAAAAAAAACGTAAGTAATATAACATTTCCAATAAGAAATTGTGTAAAACAAAGTATGTTTAAAAGGCACCAGGAAGAAGCAATAGCAGATCCAGCCCTGTTTGATATACATAATCACACGTATATTCAGTTTACACACGAATGCATACATGCATTTTATCTCTGTCAAAGTTTTTCACTTTATTTATTTACTCCTTTATTTTCATATTTTTTTATTTTGCTTAATTTCCTAATCTAATTCATTCCCCAACCGATCTACGCATGTTTGTAAGAGAGCTACAAACACCTGGTGGCTTTAAATTAACTTTTTCTCTCGGGTCATACCTTCCCCCATTATTCTTAAATACATTTCGTTACGTTTTGAAATTGTACCAATTCCATGGATTTCACAAGTTTGGATTAAGAATTATTAAGATTTATGGTTTTTATGATATCAAACATTGTGTACCACCCTTATTGTTCGTATTTGTATGTGCATAATGTTTGTAGAGAACCTTTGTGTGTTACTACAGACTTCCACACAATAATTACACATGGCAGTAAACAAAATTGAACATTTGCTTCGTTTTAATACTTCAATCAACAAACATCCATGAGAAAATAATGCTCAGCTAAAATATTAAGTTAAAGATGGAATAATGAAAACGAATAAACTACCAACATGGATAAATAATAATATGTAAAAATAAATGAATGACAAATCAATCAAAAGTTGGAATAAAAGTTTAAATATGAAAAAAAGTATAAACTCAAATAAAACAGTGACAGGCTGTCTGGTTGTGATTAAAAACTAAAAGTTTAAAATGGTTCAGTGACCCCAGCGAGCTGAGCTTCAGTGTTTCCTGCAGTGAATTCCAGTTCACTAAAAACAGGTACCTGACAGGTAATCCAGCCACTGGAGCGAGTCTGATATGTCTTATTATTTAATGAGATCAGCAAAGTAATATAAGCAGGCGATTGGCCAGAGAGTGATTTATAGATAACAGTGTGCCAATGGGATTCTCCTCGTGCCGCTAGTGAGGACCAACCAACTCTATCGTAAAGTTTGCAGTGGTGAGTACTGTAAGGGTGGCCAGTAATAAATCTCAGAGCAGAATGGTAAACACCATCGAGGGCTTCGAGAGCACTGACTTGTTTATAAATTACATCACCATAGTCCAGGACTGCTAGAATGGTTGCCTCCACTATTCTTTTCCTAGCGTACGCGGGCAAACAAGACTTATTAACAAGAGTGGCCTGTAAGATGTCAAAAGAATGTTGAAGTCCTCTTTTACTCTCTTAGCTCTGCCTTCATAAATTACGGCTTCACTCCATCTTTCCTTTTCTGTTTATGCCCAGATTGGGTCTGAGCTCCTCCACCTACAGGTCCTCTGCTCCTTGTAGCTCCAGGTTTTCTGAAACGCTAACAACAGAAACAAGTGAGAATATTAATACTGCTTAGTAGCCTCACAATGCACCGTTTGTGTAATCGTTGTCACAGTTCCATTAGAATTGTAAAACGTCTGTTTGGTGCAATAGTTGGAAGGGCTAGAATATTTGAAGTCTCCTATATATTTTAACTGTTTGGTTCTGTTTGTGTAGAACCGCTGTTATGGGTCCATGTTTGTTGCGGAACCCCTTTGTTTGTGGTGTCTGTGCAGAAAAACATAGTCTCTGCAGAGGTCTCATCTCAGACATATTGTGAACATGGAACTCCATGAGTTTGTTCCATCTCCACCAGCTGGCCGGCTGTAATTCCTGAACCACTGATGTTAACAGCGGGTCAAAGCAGGACAGCGAGCAATGTATCTGTTGTTGTTGGGTGTTTTTTTGTTTTTGTTGTCCCTTCCTGTCCATCTATCCGCCTATCTCCCAGTAAGTGTATGGAAAAGTCATCTTCTTGTCACGGGAAATTCCTCATTGTCCCAGGGGTGAGACAGAGGGCGGCTGTGAGAGAACAGATCTTCTCCAGATGGACGCACATTTTTAGTTTTTTTCCAGTACTTAAGCTGTTTAGCAGCTCTAAAGACGTATGACTTCAAGATGTTTTTTCTTGCCATGGAAGACATTTAAGGCGAAATGTTTGAGAAGTGTGGAAAGCCTCTTGAATTTGCTAGAGACATCTACTTTCCTGTCTTATTAAAGTTCACTCGTGCAGCTTTATTTTAGGCGTAAAACCTGTTCATAATGCAGCACCGGCGTGGAGCCGTGCAGCCTGTTTTGCTGTGTCAGTGCTAAGCCAGAAGAGACGACATAACATTAACCAGCAACAGGACTGCAGATGCTACAGGCTGATTGTCTGGTCCTCTACAACACCACAGAGGACAGGACTGAGACTGCTCAAACTATGTCTGCAGGATATCTTGTTGGAAGTTGATAGGATGAAATAACAACGCTTGCAGGAAACAACATGATGCAACAAGAAGCCAAAACACACCAGGCTGTGGGTTCATAGTGGGTGAAACCTATTCTACAGCTGTTTAGGAGAAAATGAGTTACGCTTGTCCTGCCAGAGGACACGTTTGTTTTCATTTCCATACATTTGTTGCGTTGACACAATATTTAGCTGGTAGAACAGAATATAATGGCAATAAAATCTCAATGGACACAAACGACATTACTAAACATTCATTGGTCACAAAGAGCAGAAGCAGGGGAGGAATGTGTTCTATCATATTATTTATTATCGTTTCGTTTAATCCGTTCATTACTATCCTCCATGGATCCATGGTGAGGTCATGACGGCAGCAGCCTAAGCCCAGCTTTTATTCTTCCCGGCCACCAGGAACGCATCACTTAGACATCCTAACCAGACGCCTAAGTAGGATTTTATTAATTAGGGCATAAAAGTCCAAACCAACCTTAACCCATGTTAAAAAGTCAGTTTAATCATCGTTGGCAGATGTCAGCTGTGCTTTAATCATCTGACTGAAGAACCAACCCAACTGAACATCTAATATTCTGGTGATGTTTGTCTTTCCTTAATTAACTGAGGTTTAGTTTGCTTTGCAATGCTGTTGACCCTCCACTATTTGCCCTTCGGTATTCATATATTGTGTGTAACTTCATTTTAAAATATTTGTAGAAAAGCTATATATACGAAGTTTGGATCATAAGATATTGAAACTATTCAAAAGTAAATGCATCTATAGGGAAGCTGAGACGCCCAGCGCCATGCTACATCACATGCTGTTTGTTGGCATTTGGCAAGCAGCCGATCAGAAAGAGCTATTGGATTTCTTGCCTCTGATTGCCTCTAAACTCAAGAGCGAAAATAAGATGGACTGTAGAAATAATCTCCTGCAGTAATGCTTCCAACCAATACGGTAAATTCAGTTTATAAACTAATAAAGAATGTGTATTGCAGAATGTGCATTTAGTTGAATAAGGGGTTCTTTTCAGTACTTTTTCAACATGTGTTAAAAAGTCCAGATCATCGCCATCTTAAACGTCTTCTTCCCCACCATCACCATCGTCTTCCTCATTGCTGGAGTCATTTGTGTTTGGAAAAGCACTGATCAGCCTTCCTGTCGTCTTCAACCTTCACACTGAAGGGCGTTACTAGTTTGACCTGTAAGTGTTTGGGTCACCAATCATTTAATGATCCAAAGAAACTCAGACGTCTTTGACCACCAGTCGTCGATGGTGAGCCAGAAAACAAATTAAAAGTTTTTCATCAAAATTTAAAACCTCATCTAGTTTCATCTCTGATAAACAAATATGTGACACGCTTATGTTTAATCACATGTTATGATTGTTCTGTTACTATCCAGGCATCCACTGTGATGGCTCGCCTGTAGGCCTAATAATAAACCACGTAATCGCAAATATTTCACTTTATCTCATTTATACCCATATATGAGCAAGACTGGAAAAACCTAGACTAACCTCAAAATTTCATAGAGGTGAATGGTGGCCTGACTCACACATTGAATGACATCGTTCCACCCACCATGTTATGACACAGATATGTCACATATGGGGGACATGTTTTTTTTTTTAAAGGCACCATATTTTCTTACTTCCACCGCTGTTTCTGTTACTAATATTTAGATCTAAGTGACTCATTATTACTGCTGCTGGTGTCAGCTGTAAAATATTATCAGCTGTTAATAAAATGAACTGACAGTGACTCGTGTTTGGAACAAAATAAGATGTTGTAGAACAGAGACATCGACCAGTTTCTAGAGTATTTTAGTTGATCTGTCCTGAGCTTTCCATCTGGATTTTTAAAATTCCTGGCCATAAAATCAGGTTTAAAGTCTTCATGCTCCTGGTATATTAATCATGTGTTCAAATGGATTTTTATCATTCTTTCAGCAGCAGATCTGGTATCGTAGATGAGCAAAGCTCACCAACATGGACAAGTTCACACATACTCTGCAGAAAAGAAGCTTTCCTTTATTTGTGGTGTTTAATTATTCTGGAGTACGACTTAATCAGCTCTGAGCACCTGATAACCACGAAGTCAACTATCAAAGGAAAAGGATCAAATGTTCTGTGAACTGAGAGAGCCGGGCTTCTGAAAGACGTTACAACTTGTGTCCTCTGATTCACCCAGAACATCGATTCCCGGATCTGTTTGAGGCCGTTTGGGTACGGCTCCTTGTAGAGGCGGGTGGCGTTGCGGAGCCCAGACGTGACGTAAATCTCCAGGAAAAACATTTTTAAGTTGATTTAATATCCCCCGAAGTGATGGAAACGGTTCTGCTTCAGACCGTGTGTGTGTGTGTGTGTGTGTGTGTGTGTGTGTGTGTGTGTGTGTGTGTGTGTGTGTGTGTGTGTGTACCCTGATAACAGCTAATGGTTTTTCTACTGTTTGCTGTTGAAACAGGCAGCTGGCAGCTGTGACTCAGCCGTGCATGTGTGTTTGTGCTTGGGTTTCACACCCACACAAACACACACACATTGACATGAAAACACTGGATTAATGGAATATCCAGATGAGGTAATACTACTCCAGTTTCCCCCCCCGTGGCTTCAGCTCCAGACAACAGACTATGAACGATCACTTACAGTCCCCTCTCTTGGTTTGAGTTGTAGGTTTGTGCAGTCTTTAGAAACGAGTTGTACCCTCAGCAACAGAGTTAACAAAGTCAAAGTTGTAGGCTTTGATGCCAGGTAGGGTCGTTTCACATTCGCAGTACTTTCCAGAAACCTGACGGTAGCACTTTCTGTCATGTCTGATCATGTTACGTTATAGGTTGTACCAACAGTCTTATTATTTGGATCTTGTTACAGGTATGCATAACATGGCACAGAGAAGTCCACAAAACATTTTACTATGATTGAAATTAACAGCTCTTATTAGGGATCAGCAACAACTCAGCAAAATGACTTGCAGTGACTGCATCATTGTTTTTATGTCAACATTGGCTGATAATAACATGCATCTGTATGTAGTCAAAGCAAGGGGAACTTTGCAAAATAAGAAGTGGTTGAATTATTTCTTTGTGACCCTTTTATGATCATGTTCATTTGCAGGACCACCTTAAAGGTACCATGGCCCTTGGTTGACAGACAGTTGCTTTACCATAATGCTTCTACTGGCTTTTAGGGCTGCAACGATTCGTAGACGTTGTCGTCATAAATAGATAATAGAAAAGATATTTGCCGGACTTGTTTTTCCAACAGAGTGAAGTATCTCACTTTATTACAATCTGCCGAGAATCACGTGCACAATAGTGTCGAGCGGTTACCTACACAGAAATGTACGCGTCCAACACATTAGCAACGCGTACAAAAACTTCTAAAGTTTGGGAGAATTTTTGCCTGGATACAGGGAATAAAAAGATTACTTGCAAGTATTGATGTGTAGATGAGGCGTCATGAAGCGTTTCGACACAGCAAAACTGTATTGATACTGTGTCACTGAATACTGACACCTGCTGGACATTAAAAATCCCTACAGGCAACGTAGATAGATTTGATTACCCAGCGTAAACAATAACATTTAACTCATTGTATGTTATTGTATATTATATATTGTATTATTTCATATCTTAAGTTAAATTGAAAATATGTGAAATTCTTAGATACAATCAATAAATAATGTGAACATGAACCATAAAGTTAAAATGTAAATGAATGTGTTTGAAATGAGGATGCTTGTGGACTGAGGTTTTTCTTCACTAAGTTCTATTATAAAAAATATGTTTTTCCAATATTTTGAAATTTAGTCTGTTACTATGTTTCGACTCAGAGTCAATTTCAGCTGAATGTTGATGCTTAAAAGAACCGGATGAAAGAACGAAATGAAAACAATTTCCTTATTTTCCGATGTAAGATCAAATCTATCTATCTGTCTATCTATCTATCTATCTATCTATCTATATATGTATATATATATACATATATATATATATATATATATATATATATATATATATATATATATATATATATATATATATATATATATATATATATATATATATATATATAT
>JAVLVB010000551.1:371795-383914 GCA_032876305.1 Orestias chungarensis | reverse complement strand
ACAACTCATGTTTGAAATACTGACAAGACAACTTCTCTCCAACATGAGTTTATTCACAAAAATAATTCAACCTTCCAGTTAGTAAGTAAGCTAGTAACACTCCACTAAACTACTTAGTAAAACTACGAGAGAATAGTGAAACTATAATAATCTACCTAAAAGGGAAACAGTAAAAAAACGCAATGAAGAAGGAACCTAATAAACGAATACTAATGTGATGTGATTCCTCACACAGCAACACCAAAAAGAAATTAACAGTAAAACATGAAGTAACCCATAGAAACACATAACAAACACAATCATTCATTTTTCTAAACCAACCTAATTAATCTCTGCCCAGACACGCCCCTTAAAGGCTCTGCATGGTTGAGATGAACAACAGAAATAAGTTGCTATTGTCACAGCTGCATAAAAATTGTCTCCTTTTTATTCTCAGTATCTTGTCGTCCGCCAATTTTTGTCACAAAGCCCCCCCGTAGTGAATCAAAGCACTGAAGTCCCCCTGCTGTGTTCGCCCCAATGGAGGTAGCGTCATCTCCACGACTGATTCATATCTACGTTTCCCTTGGTTGTTTGTTTTTTAATGTGGCTACAGACATGATATATATGAAATAAGATTAGTTGTTCATTGCTTCTCAGCTCAGATCTGGAGAAGTGTCAGAAACAGAGTCTCGTCTCTTTTTGACATCTAAGATTTGTTTTACAGAATAAAAAACAAAGCCAGGTTACAGGATTATTCCTTCAAAAGGAAAGACAAACATCACATTCAAGTATATGTATGTATTTCTTGGAGCCAGGGCTAAACTGAAAGTGGGTTAATGCAGTGCATTGTGGGATTAATAGTTCTTGTAGTTCAGTCGTTCATGGCTGGAGGCTCAGCTCTGCTTTTATCTCCAGTTTCTGCAGAACTGTTTGTCTCTCTTTAATTTCACCCAGATGTGAAGTCCCTCCGTCTGCTGGTGCTGTTCCTGCGCTGCTCTCCTTTCTGGAAAATCTAGTGTCATGTCTCCTTAACCATCCCCCCCCCCCTTTTACTTTTCTTCTCTTTTTCTTGTGTTTATCCTCTGAGCTGCATCCATCCAGCCAAAACACCCTCAGCGTATTTTCCTCCTCGTGGAGATCCAGGTCCTGCCTGTGCAGCTGGGAATCAGGAGAGAGGGTCTGACTTCCCTGAACAGAAGGCAGAATTGTTATTTTAATTTTTTTTGAAGCGTCAACCAAAATATCTAAATTGTTTACTTCGGCTTTTGACAAACTTGGATCCTTTCATCACAGTGGTTTGAATCTAGAAATGCCAGCGGACTAAAGACCCCGACTGATGCTGCTGAATATTTGCTTTTATGGGTTCATTTATGGTGTGTTAAAAATGTGTTAGTGTAAACATGGGTACTGTCACATTTTCAGCTGGAAATCCATATTTTTTAACATGTTACTTTATAAAATCCTGAAGTTTTGTTCCCAGCTTGGTCTGGAAGGAATATTAATATCTTGCCTCCATCAGCATGGTCTTGTAATTTCTTCACTTCAAACCGGCACTGATAGTTCATAGCAGTTCACAAAAATGCTATTTTATATACTTTTATATATTTTTGTTCAATCCTGTTTGGCTGCGTGTTAAAAAGAAAAGATTTTAGCATCTATTCCTCCACAGATTACGGATTCTAACGTCAGTTACTTGAAGTGACTCAGTCACTTTGTTCAAAGTAGCTGTTGAAACTACACATTCGGATTGTGGTTCCTTGTACTTCGGATTTATTGCTGATGTTTTGTTGATTTCATAACTGGGTTATCATGCATGCACAGTCCTGCTTCCCTCACATGTTCCAGCTCATGTTCCGGTTCTCTGGAAAAGCTTATGTGTCACAACGTGTGAGCGGCAGAAGATTAAAGCTGCCCAGCCTGCCGTCCCCAAACGGATGAACCGATTAAAGGTGTTAACCTAACCTGAAGCTACCTCCGTGCCCTACAGATCCAGCTTTGTAGTTAAGTGAGGACACGTTGCTGTGGAAAGTCTGACCCGAGTTTTGTCTTGCAGGCCTCAATGTTTGAGCTGCTGATGTATGAGGGAGGTGTTGTGATGGTGTCCAAAGATGGTGTGAGGGTGGGACAAAGTGAGAATGTGCATGAGGTTTGTCGCTTGGTTTGAAGCAACAGTTGGACGGGAGAGGTGTGTGTGTGTGTGTGTGTGTGTGTGTGTTTTCCGTTGCTGGACAAACAGAGGGACATGCCCTGGACCTGTGGGTGTGTGTGGTTCTGATTGACCCGTAGCGTGTTTTTCGGTCCTGGCTCCTCCACACGTGAAAACACACTCGGACCTGAAGCCGGTCCAGACCAAACCTCAGCCACGCCGCTCCTCCCAACATCTCCCCAGTGGAGATGGAAAGTATTTGAGCTTTCTGTCAGCAGGCAGATCTGGATTTAAACAGAAGGCAGCAACTACTGAAACTGGTGAAACAGCAAAGATTGAGTTCTGGATTTTTACTCCACATTGAACTGATTTAAAATACTTAAGTGGGGAAAGAAACAAGGATGGAAAATATGTAAGTCTAATATCTTGTCTAATACCATCTATCACGCCGGTGTCTCTCAGTTTTAGCCTCTGCTACAAAACACAACCCTATCCTGCTTAAGCTGGAAGGGTGTGTTGCGGTTTTTGGAGAGACTTTATACTAACATATTTCCAGTAGCTCACGACTGGCACGGCTTAATAAATTAACACTGGCCTTACAGACACGTTACCTAACATAACCCAGCTAGACGCCGTTCAAAGGCTGGACCACAGCGTCATGTTCTCCAGAATCCTCATAATAAACTCATTCAAAAATTGAATGTCACAGATTGTAGACTGTGGTATTTGTGAGAAATACTGAAAATACTTAAAATCATAATCTAATGTTTATAATTGTTTCATATTTGAAAATTATTGTAAAGAGTAGTTTGGTCTTATGCTCTACGAAGAAAAGAAATCACCAAATAGTTGAATCCTGAACCTTAAATAGGAAGAGTTCCTCTATATCTTTTTAATCTTGTTTGAATGGTAGCAGTTGTTTAATAGCAGCAGTAAAAGTGCTGTGCCATTTTTAAGAAACGTATCAGCCAGTAAATATACCTCAACTCGACCTGCTCAAATCAACGTCCTTTGTCTCTGCTGAGTTTAAAAGCTGCTATTATAATAAATAAAGTCATGGAACAAAATTGGACACGCAGGCAGCATCAAATAACAGTTACATTTTTCTTACAATCTTCTGTTTCTTTAACCCTTTGATGCGACAGCTTTCATAAGAACAGAGTTAGATAGTTCATTATTCACATTATTTATTTTACTTTGACACCATTTGTGTGTGAAATTTAATTTAATGTTTAGTAAACAACAACATAAATAATGGTAAACAAACACATGATTGCCATGTCAGTTTAGTCGTGGTAGTAAAACAGTTTTGTATATTTCATAAAGAAATAGTTAGTATTGATGTTCCCAGACAAGTACCAACAAACCTAGAAGACATCTTCTAAAGGTTCAAAGGGACATAAGGAACGACTTTGCAAAGAGTCTCGCTGTTGCTCTCTTGCAGCCAGAATTAATGACCTAAAAAGGTGCTCTCAAAATAAAGGTTGTTGCATCTGTGTTTCCTCTGACTTTTCCACCATAGTAAAAATTGCTAATGGTGAGAATAGGAAGAATCTCAACACTAAATGGTGTTCCCTTTATATATATATAGTATATCAGAAACTGCTAATCTACTGGGCTTTTCATGCACAACCATCTCTACAGTTTACAGAGAACGGTCCAAAAAAGAGATAATATCCAGTGAGCGGCAGTTCTGTGGGCGAAAATGCCTTGTTGATGCCAGAGGTCAGAGGAGAATGGTCCGACTGGCTGTAGCTGATAGAAAAGCAACAGTGACTCAAGTAACCTCTCATTACCACCAAGGTATGCAGAAGAGCATCTCTGAACGCACAACAAGTCCAACATTCAGGAAGATGGGCTACAGAAGCAGAAGAACACACCAGGCGGCACTCCTGTCAGCTAAGAACAGGAAACTGAGGCTACAATTACCACAGGCTCACTAAAACTGGACAATAGAAGAATAGAAAAATGTTTCCTGGTCTGATGAGTCTTGATTTCTGCTACCACATTCGGATGGTTGGGTCATCAACATGAAAGCATGAATCCATCCGGTATCAACGGTTCAGGCTGGTGGTGGTGGTGTAATGGTGCGGGGGATATTTTCTTGGCCCTCTTTGGGCCCCAAAGTCCCAATTGAGCATGGTTGTAACACCACAGCCTCCCTGAGTCTATGGATGGTTTATGACCACAGTGTTCCATCTACTGATGGATACTTACAGGATAACGCGCCATCATTTGATTTAGCTCAGATCATCTCAGACTGGTTTCTGGAACATGACAATGAGTTCACTGGACTCAAAGGGCCTCCACAGTCACTAGATCTCAGTCCAATAGACCTTCAGGATGATTGGCATCATGGATGTGCAGCAGACAAATCTGCAGCAACTGCATGATGCTGTTATATCAACATGGACCAAAACTCTCTGAGGTGTCTTTTCACTACCTTGTTGAATCTATGCGACCAAGGATTAAGGCAGTTCTGAAGGCAATTATACATATTTTACTTTTTTCCTGAATGAAGCGCTTTTCTCGTGACATTTTTAGTTTCAGCTTGCTTTGGAGAAACGTATATATTACTAATGCATTCTATTGGGATCTTTCCTTTTTTTGTCTAAATTTCATTCCCGTTATTCTTGGAAAAATAACATTTTATGGAGAAGTATTTCTTGTTGTTTTGGATGTTGTTTAGCTGGATGGATATTTTTAAATACTTTTAAACATTTTGCTCTTTTGTTATGATGCGTAACCATAGCAACAGGGTGGTTTACAACAGGGAGCAGCTGATTATCATGGGAAAGCAGAAATAATATGATTACTGAAGCCTAAAATCCCAGAGGAGTTGAAAAAGAGGCGTCATGGAACCAGAGCAGGAAGAAAGAGGAGAAAAGAAGGAGAGATTTCAAACTGTCCCTACCATCCATCATCATGGGCATTGTAAGACTATTATCTAACAATTTGGATGAACGTCAATCCCTGACAAGGACTCTGCAAAATTATCGGGAATGCAGTATTATATGTTTTACTGGGATCATATCCCTGACTCCAACGTCTCTCTGGTGGGTTTCCTGACTATAAGAGCAAATCTGCATTTAAAGAGTAGCAGGAAAAGGAAAGGAGGAGGATTGGCAGAGCTTGTCAACCACAGATGTGTCACCAAGGACATGTTACAGAACTTACTTAAATGAGTTACTCCAACACCACTTAATTTTCCATTTAATGGGATCTTTTGTATTCTGTCACATAAAGGTTGGCCCTGGAGGCAGATGTATAAAGATGTTACAAGCTGTTGTTTTCCGTCTTTGTTTAGTTTGATCCACACTGTCAAATCCAGATAGAACAACTGATGTGAAGACTTATCCTTTAGGCTAAAGTTCCTCTTCGTTTTTTTGTCTACAAATGTCTTTAGAAGAACATTTTTTAAAGTCAAACTGCGACTTTGGCTGAGTTTGTCATTTCTTCCTTCCCTCTTTCCTGTTTGTCCGAGTGGTTGGAACGGTTCTTTGCCTCCTACAGCAGATGTTGTTTCTGGCCTTGCCAACAGAGACTAGCAGAAGTGGAAAAGCTTTATTACATTCTCTGTGAAATGGTACGTTTGGGTGACGCTGTATGCTGTGAGGGGAAAGTTCTACTGTTTAAACCTCAGTTCTGTAATTGCAGCTGAAAATGGTCTTGAAAGGTTTTATTCGCGGGGGGGTTCATGTCATCAGTGCGATGGGTCTTTGGAACAAGTTGTGGTCTGGTGGATGGATAAAGGGAAAACTATTGCTCTCTTATAGAAAGCAGGAGTTTAACTTGTACATTCTGTTGGTGTCACATCTTTTTCATTTATGTCTACATTCCAGACAGAGCGCTCAAATGTTGGTAGATGATATTGACATATATTGTGTTGCTTGTGTATTCCAGGGTTCCTAAGCAATCTGAAGATAGTGTAAAATAGTATTTTTGTTAGTTGGATGCCGAATATTAGGAAAATATGCTGCTGTAATGTTCTTCCATCAAAGTTGGTTACAGTCCATCCATCCGTTTATGGTGCTGCAACTCCCCACCGTGTAGTAATTGAGGACTAGATCTGATTCTCTCTGAGCTGCTCCTGTCGCTGATGAACCGAGGCCAGCGGTTGCTCTGACACACATGCATGCAGCTGCATCGCAGCAGCATCCTAACCCACTTACTCACTGACATTGCTTTTAGTTTAAAGACTTCAGTGTTCGCTGCGTGTCAGAGGAGCTTTGAGGCTGCCCTGGTTCCTCCCGACAGTGCTGCCGTCTGACTGATCCGTCGCAGCAGCGGTGCGTGAGGCTCCTGCTTTGCTCACAGGCCTTGGGTCAGAAACCATCCTATGTTCCCAAACCGAGCGTGTTTTACGTTTATTTCTGCTGGAGGGCAGCGCATACTCGCCTCACACTGTTAATATACTCACGCTGATTATTTCCTAGATCAGGAGATCTGCAAGGAAGATAGACATCCCAGAAACTCATGCTTTAATTCGAGCAACTATTTCAACCACAAGTGTTTCAAAACCCTTTGGTTAAGTTTATATATAACAGTGTTCTGTTTTTTTCTGGGACAGGAATAAAGGAAGAGGAAACGTTGCACATGTGTTGGGTGTCAGCAGTTAGCTTTGCTGGGCTGGATGGGAAGGAAACATGGTGATGCATAGTCAGAAGACCCTGAAAATAAGGAGATACTTTGTACTGAGCCTTGCATAAAATGCCAACGTGTTGCCACATTACAGCCACAAAATACTAAATAACTAAATACTTCAGAGGGTTTTCTGTATAGAATCACACCAAAAACGAGGTAATTGGTTAGGGAAATGAAAATGATGTACTGTTTTTGTTACAAGTAAAAACCTGATCTGAAGTCACCTAACTAGCCAACAGAGCCGTCCTATATGTTCCTTAAATTCTGTACAATTTGTTCTCTGAAGGCCTCTGAGGTTTTTTATTATTCAACATTGCAGGACAAACACAATCATGAAGACCAAGGTCAGGGAGAGTTAGATTCAAGAACTTTATCCCAAGCTTCCAACACATGACAGCGCTCTGTCCTATCCATCCTCTTTAACGTGGACATCAGATAACCTATCAAGACAGCGCCGTCCACCTAAACGTAACAGGCGATGGTAGCTTTGTGCTGTGAGCAGAGATTCCTCCGGGTTCATGAGCTAAGTGAAGAGAACTCCGGGAGGAAAACCTGCGAGGGTTTGAGCTTCGACATTCCGGGAATACAAGAACCCTAAACAAACATGCAGGGCAGCAATGGAAATGTTCTGATTAAAACACACGATCATGTGTGACTGTCTTCAGATGCTCTCCATCCAGTCTGTTAGACCCTGAGAAAACATGTAACTTTGTTCATTTACAAAGCTGGAAGAGACCTACCAGAAAACTCTATATCTATAGCTAATGCATGAGCATATCTGTGCACAGGCCACATTTCAGACTTAGATTGAATTGTTGTTACCATTTAATGTTTTTTTTTCTCCACTTTACACTCATACACTTCTTTGTTTTAATGCCTCCTATAAAATACCAACAACATTCTAAACTGTCTTTTGTAATTTGACAAAATGGGAATATTTTAAAGGGTGTGAATACTTTTATAAGACACTATACCTGAAGATTTTTGCATTTGGTACTCAGAGCAGCTGGAAAGGAAGTATTTTATCAGACTGCATGGGTCTAATTGGAATAAAATAGAGTAGAAGAGCAGCAGACATCCCTCAGGGAGTTTTCATTCAGCAGCATTTAACCTGATCTGGCTGTTGGTCTAATCAGGACTGGACTGGTTTAGTTGGTTGAGCTAGCTGGTTACTGGGCAGAACAGATTGGGGTTAAGCTCAGCTGCTGGTTTTTAGAGTTCCTTCAGTTAAACTGTTGGCTCCTTTTCAGCAGCAGCAGGTGCAAACTGAGCTGTTGGAGCCGTTCAGGGTGAAATATTGTTCTGTGCACGGACGTCCTTCAGCTGATGCAGACTAAACTGTCTGCTCACAAAGGATGAGCTGTTCTGCAGCCTCGGTGCCCACACATTGGTGCCTCTATAGGGCAGCCATACCCCAGCTCCCACCCTCAATTTGCTTCATGTGTAAATACACCTTTAAATGTCGAATATGTAACATTCCAATTAACAATCTTTAGTTGTTTTTTTTAAAGTAAATTTATTGTTATTCTGACACAGAAACAACCATATTAAAGAAAAAATAAGTGCAATTTTTGAAAGCTTAGCGTAACCTGGACAACAGCATCTTTCTATGGAACGGAGGGAAAATCTGAGAGAGGGTTAGCATAGCATCGTTGGTCAGGATAGTTTAAAAGTAGTTCTGAGATTTTATTCAAAGTAAAATTGCATCATTAGTTTGAGTCTGGTTTGGAATCCGAAGCAACAAAATGAGGAAAGAGTTCCCATAATATTAGTATAAAAGCTAAATAACTCAGTCTGTCAATTCTAGAGTTTGAAGTTGCATTTAGAAACAACCTTGACAGGTTTTAAATTTGTCACAAGATAAATTAATAAATAATTAAAGCTAACTGACAAAGTTGTTAAGAATAAAACATAAAAAAAACATGTCAAATTAAAGAAAACTTTGATTTTGTCATGAATTTATTCCCTACCCATGATGCCTTGAATGAAGTTTTGTTTTTGCTTTCTGGACCAACATTCCTTCATAAAAACTAACTGGTGAGTAGCTACAAACATTTAGTCAACATTTATACATAATGCCTCTCAAAACTCCTCAAACACCTTCTTCTCAGTATAACTTCACCCACTGTAGTACTGTAGAGGCTAAGAACCTCAACCGCCCGCAAAATGGCTGATATCCATGAATACTTCAAACGCCCTCTAAAAAGGCTTAAAACTGCCCATATTAGAACTAGTTGAGGGAGCAAATACAACCCTTGTATGTATTAATAAATGGAAAATGGAAACAGCAGACACCGTCGCAGCTCAACCCACCGTCTTCCTTATTGCTTGTTCTTGGGGCAACCGCCAATCAGCACTAGAAAAAAGGAATGTTGCTTCTGGGTTTACAGCTTTGGAAACTGTAGCCATTAGCCATGCCAAGTAGGGTTGAGTTTCAGCATTTCACCTTCCCAAGCTGCATTTTCCTTTTAACACTTTAGATGTGCTGTGTGAATAAATCCACAATTCCAAATTTTATTCCATAGGAAATAATATTGGGACTGTGAATAGGTGAACGTCGTCTGTTCCAGGGCAGAATTATAAGCGTAGGCCAAACACAGACATTTGTAGTTGCCGTGGTTTGTTGACAGAAATGATATTGAAACAGTATTAAATGCAGAAAAGGTGGTAGTGAGTTTACAAAGCACTTGTTAAAGCTGTGGGAAACCATATCGGCTCTGGGACACAAGCCTTTGGATCTTTTTAGTGCCGTAAACAAACACTGACTTTGTGTTTCTGCCATAAATATTCTAACCAGGGCAGTTTTTACCTTCAGCATTCAGGTTGACCTCGCTGCTGTGGTTGCTTCTATCTGAGATGAGTGTTGCCTCACTAATGTACAGAATCTTTAAGCAGCTAGAGACCAGGATGCTAACTATATGGAAGCTAATGATATCCAATGATTAAGCAATGTGTAGGAGATGAAGCAAAGGCCTACATGGTTTCAAATTAGATACTTCTAGCCCGTTGCTAAAGGAAATCATGACTAAGTATTACCAACACAGCCCTCTTGCAGTGGCTCAAATTTTTATTACACGAGGACCAACAGAGGTAAGACTATTGTTTCCAGTTGGAGAGTTAAAGGCCTTTGTCTTGGCAGGCTGGCCTCTATTGTAATATCCTTTAAAGTGGTCTGTTGGGTAATATGAGAGTCATCAATCTGCTCAGCATGAGAGGCTAAGCTGCAGCACTTCACAAATACAACACTAATTAATAGGGATTCCAAAAAGAAACCGTTTAATGAGCAGAGAGCAGATGTTGGTCAGAAGTGGGAAAATATGCATGATATAAACTAAAGATATTCCTTATGACTCACCAAAGAGCTGCTAAAGCTTGGTTGCATAAAAATGAAATAAATCCGACTTCCAGTAAGAGTGAACTCATTTAAAAGGGAGATTATTTCCCAGCATTTTGGCACAAATGAAAGAGTTATTTTGCTACAGCTTCCATAAGCAAATCATTTTCTAATTATTTCCACTGTTATGCAACGTATTGACTGTTGCCAGTTGCCATGGAAGCCAGCATTCTCAAACTTTAGTTTATCTGTTTTGCTCAGCCCGACATTTAAGACTGGCTGTGTCAGAAATGAATTGTTCGTAAGCCGCAACCCTGATAGGTTTGAGCGCGATGACGAATTGGATAAAAAAAACAATACATTGTAAATGAAATTATCTTTAAAGAAAAACCAATCAGTCTCTTTTACATCTACTAGAGCAAAAACAAATAAAAATATATAAAACATTCGTTCATTCAACCATTGGCTATCCCTATTTTTGCGAGTATGGGAGGAACCCAGAGTACCTGAAGAGAACTCACACATACACAGAGAGAGCATGCAACCTTTCCAGAAACATCCCAACCCACATCCTTCTTTCTGCAAGGCAACACGGTTACAAACTGAGAATAAGAAGAGGGAGAGAGAGATTTTAAACATTTATGAACCCAATGACAAAAATAATAAGAAACTTAAATGATCGTAGTCATGTCTGAAAAGTGAGGTTAAAATAAAAGGAAGGCCAGCTATTAAAGTCAGCACACCACAGAGCTGTAAATGTATTGGTAGTGGAAAGCAGCAATGGTCGAGTTTAAGGAGGTTCTACTTGTTGCTCCTCATGACTGAATAGAAAAGTGAGTCATCTCCAGCTTGTCCGTTTTTAAAAGGAGCTTAAATGTAGTAAATGTTTCAAATGGCACCAAGCCTAGTTTAGGTCATTTGAGCTATTTTTTTCTGATAAAAAAATTAAAAATTACACATAGGGTAGCCATGTTAGCCGGACTTTTTCTAAAGAAATGTGGGAACATTTCGTAGGTATTTAGTCATGAAATTTGCCTAAAAATCAGCTATTACTGAAAGTAATTACCTACAACAACAATTCACTAATATTAGCTTTGCACTTGTAGTTGAAACATATCCTAGATTTTAATTGGGAATTATTCTATCAGAGGTTAACGACCCGATCATAGTTCAAGCATTATTGACCAATTCTTCAAAATGCTTTGCTGTCAAGTAATTAATTGCAACATATAAGAATGAGGATGTGTTGCCCCATCAGTCCAGCAGTTTCCACCACTATCATCTGGCCTTCTGGGTTTTTGTTGCTATAGAAACATGTGCTTGATTTGTTCTGCAACAGTTTAACGGGCGTTGCTCCCTGTAGGTCAAAGATGTCCTGCGTCCTTTAAATAGGCTCAATTCTCCTGAAACAAATAACTAGTCATTGTCTGGCTAGCTGGCTGTTTTTAAAATGTACCATGCTCTAGTGGCAACTGCAGGTTAAGTTGCTTGCCAAAGGAAGGAAGGAATTGAAACCACAACTAATAGATTAGTCTACTTGCATCCCTGGATTTGGATTTATGAATATGACTTTAGTGCTATCTGGTCCAGTTGGTCTCCATAAGCCCGGTACCAGATGGTTCTCTGTTCAGAAAGATTCAGTTCTTGTGCACTTTCTTGTGCTTTTAATAAAATCCACAACTGGGTTCAAGCTGCAGCTCGAATCAATGCTGTGGTTTATAGATGGGCTGCTGATGTACTCATGAGCAGGGCTTTGCTATAACGACAAGTTTAACAACATTGTTATTGTTTTTTCAGCTCTGAGCTACTGATCACATGAGAGCTGCTAATATTCCTATGCTAGTAGGGATGTGTGTGTGTGTGTGTGTGTGTGTGTGTGTGTGTGTGTGTGTGTGTGTGTGTGTGTGTGTGTGTGTGTGTGTGTGTGTGTGTGTGTGTGTGTGTGTGTGTGTGTGTGTGTGTGTGTGTGTGTGTGTGTGTGTGTGTGTGTGTGTGTGTGTGTGTGTGTGTGTG
>JAVLVB010000551.1:333057-352805 GCA_032876305.1 Orestias chungarensis | reverse complement strand
AGCAGAGAGAGAAGTGGTCAGATTGTCCTCCAGCATTCTAAGCCTATAGCAGCAGAACTATAGAAAAACTTAAATAACTTAACCCTATAGAGTGAGACATGAAGAAGGTAGAGCAAAGGAGAACCGTCTGTCAAGACTGAGTTCCTCCCCAGCCGGATTAGGCTTTCTTCTCTACCTCTTCCTAACTATAAACTTTATCAAACAGGAAGGTTTTAAGCCTAGTTTTTAAACTAGACAGGGTGTCTGCCTCACGGACTAAAGCTGGAAGCTGGTTCCACAGGAGAGGAGCCTGATAACTGAAAGATCTGCCTCCCATTGTGCTTTTAGAGATTCTAGGAACCACCAGTATAGGTGTGATCAAAAGAGATTTCTAATTCTTTCTATGAAGGGTTTTCTAGTGATTTAGGACAACGCACAGAATCTCACACAGAGCTGCATCTGTACAGCCTGAACACTACATGAACTTAATACCAGAACCAACCAAGCCTCCACCCCTCAGTGAGCTGGTCAGAAATACATCGCCATTGAGAAGGCCTCTAAATCAGCAGCTCAGTGACTCTCCCCACTTAATAAGTCACTGTTGAGAAGTGAACATGGACTTGATGAAAAAACGTCAGGTTTTTATGTTTTCACACCACTAATCAGTGGCTGAAGGAACCCACTCCTGGTCAGTCTGTGCCGATCTCGTCATTTTAGGTTTTCAGTCTTTTCCTTCCCAAAGGGGGAATGACATCAGACTTTGGTGAAGCACGTTCTAGTCACATGTTGGTTAATCTCTGGGGTTTTCTGAGCCTTTAGGTGCTAAGAAATGCCAACAGAACTGACTACACATTTCTCTCCCTTCAATAGAAACTAAGATGTTCCCCAACAGGGATTGGCGGTACTATGTCTGTTTATTGTTATCCTCACTGTCAGAAACGTAACAGATGTTTGCAACTTTGGCAGCCATATTGGTGGTTAATGATATTTTATTTTGACTTTACAGAACAAACTACATAAGAAAATCTCTCTAGGAAAGGAATTCTGTAAAACAGGCAAAGTTCTTCTAGTGTGATTCTGTCAGATTACTTCGTACCTAATGACTCGTTTCCATAGAGCAGCAACGGTTGGTGCAGTTCTGTTTCCATTGCTGACACAACTGACTCGTACCATTCTTGGCCCTGAAGTCGTAGATGCAATGGGAAGAAAGTGGTACGGTTAGGATGAATCTAAACACGACACAGTCCATTGATCCAGGAGCTGACAAACCTGGGCAAACCAATACTTTACCAATCCTTCACGTGTGTCACTATTCTGACGCCACAGTAGGCATCATACCCAAAGATCATCTAGTGATGTTCTACTGAATACGAGGAGCTGTAAGACAACGTACCGATCCACACCAGCCCGTTCCGTACTGCACTGTGGAGACGAGCCAGGCGACCAACGCTGTTTTTTCCTCCTTACTGGTTTTAGTGTCCGAGCACCTGACCTGACCTTCGCTTCACCGCACAGCTTTCTGCTTTGAACCACCTCACACATCAAATCAATCAACCTGAACTCTCTGTCTCTTTTTAAAGCACTCCTATCTGGACAGGGAAACCTCTCTGATTCTGAGAAACATTGCAGGGAAACCCCCCCACCTGCTGACCAAGGTGACTCTCTTTGTTCAGTTGTGATCCATACTTCTCTCCTCTTGCATGCCGGCCTCACATGTCTTTTTTTTGTGTTATTTAATTCTTGCTTGATGCATTAAAAGCATGTACCCTCCAACTACTCCCCACCCTGTTCCTCTGTCTATCAGTTTGTTGGTGCTTGGACCTCTCCAACATGGTCAACCCTGGTTTTCCCCCATGTTGCGTGTCTGTGTGATACTTGAGTTAAACTGTGTGTACGTCTCCTTTAAGCACTGTTTGTGTGTGCAGTGATGATGGATTGCACCGATTGAAATAGGCCATTTAGCCTGTCTTCATGAAGCATGAGGGTTTGATAGAGGCGTAAATGGCCTGAGTTAAAGGGAGGTGCATGCATGGTTATATAGGAGACCGCCTCAATGTTCCGATGCCTCACACTTCAAAAGTGTTTGAGAGTTGTGATCACACAGGAGCTGTTCAATTTAGGCAGTGGATAAATAAACATAATAACATTTTAGGTTGGCTGAAAGCAGATGCTGCTGTATTAAAAATAGCCTTTTATTCTCACTGATTGACTGTAAGTTTGACTAAAGCTTTCCAGCTCTCTGTCAGGTCAGATTACTAGATCCCAGGAAATAACATTTTGTTCTGACTATTTTTTACCCTCTTTATATTCAAAATATTTTATAGATATTCATAATTTTTAGTTGCACTAGCTTTTCACATAGGTAAACTTTAAGGCTCTCCTGACAGAACTGGTGGATCTGGATTATGCTTTTAAACCAACTCGCTAAAATATCTTTTAGCTTGGACTAATTTTCCTTTGAACTGAAATCAGGACTTTATACCGTTTTCACCAGAATATTCACTTTATTGTTCTTAAGCCCTTTTGTAGTTTGTAGTTTAGGGAGGTCATCCATCTGAGACATCTACAGTATATGAGTCCAAGCTTCAACTTTCTGTCTATTGCTTGAGATGTTGCTTCCATATTTAGGCATACAGATTTTTTTATGATAACATTAGTGTAGTGAGGCCCACGAGTCTCTCTGCCACCCTCCTACTTCCTACTTCCCCCCTTTTCCTTGAAATATAACTATTGTCATTATAAAGGATGCACCTGTATCCAAGTTTGAGCAGATATCGACATCCATCAGTGGCACCACCAGTTTTACTATATTGGTCACCTGACCTAACAAATGTCACATAGCCAACCTGCTCTCCTTTCCGTCCTGAAGCATAGACAGTTACGAGATAGACACCTTGGTTATTGATATCGGCCCAGTTTTTTTAATCGTGTCGATTAAAAAATTATAGCTATGCTGAAAGGATACCGGACAGTAATGGCTTCTTCCTCCCTGAGCAGCTTTTCTGTCCATGTCAGTAAAGAACTATTCTTCTTCCTGAACTCCAATAGAAATCTTCACAATTTGTAAATAATAACTTACGTAAAGGTTAAGAAGGCATGATCTTAGCTTTTCTCAAAGGTTAGTAAGGTGTAATTATATTTACATTTATACAGTCATGAATTCAAAGAGAGTAATAAGATAATCTCAAAAATTGTTATTTAATAAACTGCTATTCAGGTAAAAGAACTCATTTAGTCATTCTACCTGACTGACAATCAGAGAACTTTAGTTTTATATAACGTTGGACATTGAGAACAAGTGTTTTTTTCTTTTGATGCAGCGTATGCATTTATGCCAAACTGCTGAGTCAGCATTTCAAAAACTAAGCTGTCAAGAGGCAGTTAAAAAGGTGCAGTGACTAAAAGCCCTTGATGTGCAGCCCCTTTTTGATCACACTCCTCTAGCACCGTTTGTCATAAAGCTCTAATTGTTGGGAATCGAAATATGTGCCAGCAGGTAAGTTAAACGGCTGCAGTTCAGGGTTGACCATGTCTGTCGGATCAATACGTCACCAAAACATGAAAAACCACCATAAAGGCTTCAGCAGTGTTTTAGAAATGTCTGTGGACCAGCTCAGCAGCGTTGTCGGGATATAAAATTAGCAAGTGCACATTTTTGTGAAGATATTGTCAAAATATGTAATAAAATAAGAATGTTTGGAAGATTTCGAAGTATGTGAAGCAGTTTGAAGTGGATCCTCAGATTTAATATGTTGGGACAGATTCGTTTGGCAAATGTAGAAAATGTTTCGCACATTTAGCTCCTGCAAAAGATCTCTAAATAACGAAGTGATGATGTACTTGCCTGTTTGCTTGTTTGTTTTCCTTTTTAGTTTACCTGAATGAGGTTTGACATGAGAGGTACAGAAATCCTCATTGAATTAGCTGCTGTTCCACTTCCTTTCATCGCATTCTTTTTTTTTCTCCCTCAAATAAGTTTATTTAAAACAGGAAACATACAGGAAGAAAAACTAGGGAATGAAACATAAACATAAATAAAATACCTAAGTGTGTTATAGAACATGACAATTCAATCTAAATCCAAAATTACTTCAGTAATCACACAGGGAAATTATAGATTGTTTAAACTTCTTGTCATAGATTCTTCAAATGAAAAAAAATTATAATAAAATTGTAATTTCGTTGTTGTTCTCTGTTTGCTGGCACATGTCTGCCTGTCCTGGGATCGCCAACTAGCAACTTTCTGCTGTCAATCATTAAATGGATTCCAAGCACTAGTGATGCCAGAATAAGTTCATCAGAATATAACCAATTTCCCAGACGTTAGGTGACGTATGCAGAAGTCCATGAGCAACCATTATAAGTCCGCTGCTCTTAATGAAAGCTGTTGGCTTCTTAACGCCCGGGGTCAAAGGTCGCTTTCAGCACGGAAGAGAGTCAGCAGGCTTTGTTCTGATTAGATCCAAATTGTTCCCAGTTGTGAAGATAATCCTCTTTGGAGAAGACGCCGATGATTCCCCTGAAGTCTGGTAAAGAGACCACTACAGTCACACACACAGGGAGAGCACCTGGCAGGCAGTATTCAGTCTAGTCTAGGATTCTGTTACCTTGATCTCCTTCTAGGGAAAAAGGAAGTTCTGAAGCATCTTGTTGCTTCTGTCGTTGGCCTCTAAGTCATTCAGTCTTCACTCTTTCATTGAAATGTATGTTACTGGTTGTCAGAGCTCACTGTAAAGCCGAAACAAAGGCTTTTACGCTAATGTCGTCCCTCTAAGTTCCATTTGCAGCTTTTACTGCCGGGATCAAGCCTCAGATCGCCGTCTATCTGCCTGCCTTCTGCTTC
Source organism: Orestias chungarensis (assembly GCA_032876305.1). Lineage (NCBI taxonomy): Eukaryota > Metazoa > Chordata > Actinopteri > Cyprinodontiformes > Cyprinodontidae > Orestias > Orestias chungarensis. Next base: position 347,983 of record JAVLVB010000551.1, on the reverse strand, counting down.
CTGTAATTCTGACTCCTCTGCATAAAAAAGCTGAGAGCATTTTCTGTCACGAGGGGGGGGGGGGTCATTTTGTTTGACTTCATAGTGCCAGATTAAGCGGGCTTCCATGGAATTTGAGATTGCAGGCAGATTATGGACCGGCCTAATTCCTGCACCCTGATCAGGCTGACGGTGTAATTATCTGCTCTCATTAGAAGGACTTCAGGTCGCTGCTGTGTGTTTAGCTCATATAACAGATCCTTTCTGTGTCAGTATTACGCTGCCGCTGCAGCAACCTCTCACACACACACACACACACACACACAATCTCCGCTGGCCTACTTATGCTTCTGCTATATAAAGTGATTCACAGCAGCCGGCTGTGTTTTCAGCCTACAGCAGCCGAGGAGGGACAATTCCTCCCGACTTCAAAGGGAATGTTTATCGGACAGAGTCTAATTTTAGCAGGCTAAATAATGTAGGTCAGATGAATATCTGAGATGCAGCTGAAGATGATGAAAGCTGTGCAAGGCCGTGTAAATATATGAATTTTGTATAAGCCCAGAGAGTTGATAACGTTTTAGGATTTACGGTTCGCTGAGGTACAAATGTGGAGGAATTTTTAAAGACACGATGAAGTGGTTTCCAAATCCTGTTACTATTCTAATGGAACATCACTGAGGAAAGAAATGATCACATGATCACTGTCTTTGTGACAAGCTCTTACATACAGGAGAGCTGCGAGATCTTAGAAAAACGTCCGACATGGGATAATCTGAGTCACAGTTCCGTTACTGATGTGACCTGCAGTCTTTCTACTTTGGTTTTATGGCAACTATTGATACCCAGATGACAGAAAATAAACTCTTCCATCCCAACAGCATGGTTTCATTAAAAAGGTTACTGAAGTAAGTTTTAGTTTTTCAGTTATATCACCACTAAGGGAGTCCAAGATAGAACTTTTTTACTCCCAATGCCATCCCGATATTGCCCAATGAAAATATTGACATGATATGATATTGGCATGAATCATTCATATTTAAAGCTTGATGAAGTGTATATAGAATCAAATAGAGAACAGTAGATAACTATATCGCTTCTACTCATCGCAGCTTCAGACTCAGACTTCAAACCATGTACGTAATTAAAACAACATACAGTTTCTTAGTGTGTGAATATGAAATATGGCAGAAACAAACGAATTTTAAATATTTACAGTCACATACAGCACTTTTAGGCAGATCTGCATGATTGAAACTATAGCAGCAGAAATAAAGGTAGCACTGGCTTATGGATATGTTAGGTACTTTTAGCAACCGCTGCTGTATTGATCAGAGCTCTGCATGCACGATTCAAGCTGCTAAATGGAAATGGTGGCAGACTAAATGCTGGAGCAAACTGCTTGTGTTGGAACCTTAAAGCGTTTTTACTGCATTACAAATAAAGTGTAAATGCCTGAATGGAATTGTTCCTAAATATTTAGCTGCCAGGTTTTGTAGGGCAGATAAGAGTTTGCTACTGTATTTTAGGGATTTAGACTATGTGTTTTTAATGCTGGTGGAGTTTTTAAGTAGTAGGACAGAGTTTCATGGCAGTCAAAGCTAACACTGGACACAAATGGCATTTCCAGAACACATCAAAGGTCACAAGGTGAAGGAAGCACAGATTGGAAAGAGAGAAAAGAAAAATATGACCATAAAAGGCATCTGATTTAGTCATTAAAATATTTCGTAATATTAATGCAACCTTAGTTCAGACACTTCCTGGTCACATGTATGAAGCCTGCAGGGATATTGGGACAAGGATGAATTGGGGAGATATTGTGGAGTCCTAACTAAGTGCTGAGAAACGCATGAAACTCTAAACTCTGCATATGACCGTCCTTCTAAACATCTTCAGGTCCTTTATCTCTGGCTAAAGATTTGTTTCTGTTAGCTTTAGAGGAAAGAATAAACGCTGCGATTATTGTAAGGAGCGCTCAGAGACACTCATAGTTGTTGGAAGCTGCTCACTGGTAATAGTAGGATGTCTGTGTGTGGAAAACAAAGAAAGTTCTGCCACATTGTCTGGATATAATCTGTGGTTCTGAAAAATGTTTATGTTGAAGTAAGAAAGGTTGAAAAAATGTTAGATAATTTGAATGTTTGCACTTGTTTGAGATGGTTTTTGATGTAGAAACGTTTGGGATTTTGGTTTATTACAGCCACACTGTGTGTAGCCTGGTTGATTTCCTTTAACCCAGTAAATAGAAATGTGTGTAATATACTTTTTCAAATTCAAAGAAACATGGCTTCACTGTCTTTCTGCATTTTTATCCTCTGCAGAAATCCAGGAAGATCAAATATCATTTTTATAAAGTTTAAACATGGGCTCTCAACTTGCAGCCGTTCTCTGATTTCATGCTTTTCAAGTTAAATCTGATGATGGAGTAGTTATCATGTCATAATACCTTCATGCGCACTTGTTGCCACTTGATTATTAAACGTGTCCTTAAGGTTCAGTAATGGAGGTATTTCAGCGTCTGTGTTTGCTGTCATTAACAAGATGAATCGTGTTTGTGCGTTTAGTGGATGTTAGAAGGATGTGGATAATCTAATCTCCTCATCAGCTTCACTTCATTTTACCCTTTCAGCCGTTTTCAGTATAGATCCTCTCAATGCGTATATGATGACTGGTTGATCAGGCAGACGGCCAGAACTTATATGGACAGAGTTAGTGGGAAAACAAAGATGGAAGGTTAGAAGATATGGAAGAAGAGGAAGGAAACGAGAGGAAGAGGATGATGAACAGAGCAGGGGAATGGAAGTTGGCACAACCTCACCACCCCTCCCCCAACGCCAACCCTCTTCCCTCCCGTCTCCTCCTCCTCTCACTCCCTGTCTGGCTTGTCAGGGAAGATGTGACGGGACGAGAGTCAGTGAATTCCACCGTCTATCCATCACAGATGGGTCGGTAGCCGTAGAAGCAGATCGGGATCTCGGACGCAGGAGTCCGTCTCAGACGCACCCACCGTCAGATCGGATAATCCTCATTCAGAGGGACCCGGGTGAAGCTGCAGTGTTCATGTGTTAATCCACTCTCAAACACGAGGATGACGGCGAAGATGACTGTGGAGAACGGAGGCAGAAGGAGAGGAACAGGTAGGGAGGAGTTGGCGATGCTTTCTCGCCGTCTGGACTTTAAGGGCAGCCCTGGTGCGTTCTGGGAAGTGACGGCGCTGGAATCAATCTAACAACACTGTGGATGACAGGTAGTTTCTCAGCGAGCTGTTGAACTCAAACTCAGACCCCCTTCCACAGCTTTGCTCTGTTTTCACTTGGTGTGAGGCAGAAAGACGAGATTTTATCACAAATAAGAAAAAGCTGCAGATCAGCAATGAGTTCCTGCTGGAGGAATCAGGTAGGTGAGCCGGTTAAAGCTGAGTAGAGTTTGTTTGCATCGTCTCGGGTGTGTGATCTCCTGTGTGTGTGTGTGTGTGTGTGTGTGTAGGAGGAGCAGGCTGCCAAACTAAAGGGGGAGAATATCCGGGTGGCTTTGGAGAAGATCAAGGAGGCGCAGGTGAAAAAGGTGAGTCAGCCTCACACACATGCTGTGTATTTTTATACTGTGTGTGTGTGTGTGTGTGTGTGTGTGTGTGTGTGTGTGTGTGTGTAATACGTGGTTGGTGGTTTCTAGGTCGAGTTAGTGTTGGTCTGCATCTAAAAGCTTTGGTCAAAACAGCCTGGGGTCAGCACACACACACAAACACATACACACACACACACACACACACACACACACACAAACACATACACATACACACACACACACACACACACACACACACATGCAGCACTCAGCATAATGACCACTGCACTGACTGGATTAACAACCTGGATTTACTACACACGCGCTGAGGGACTCCAGATTCCTGTGTGTGTGTGTGTGTGTGTGTGTGTGTGTGTGTGTGTGTGTGTGTGTGTGTGTGTGTGTGTGTGTGTGTGTGTGTGTGTGTGTGTGTGTGTGTGTGTGTGTGTGTGTGTGTGTGTGCATTGATCCCGCTCAAACCTCTCCCAAATGAAAGTGATCCCAGTGCAGTTCCAGAGTTCCTGACTTCAAACTTTCAGTCAGATTAGACGGTTTTAAGATTTTTGACTCACTTAGTCCGATGCATTGTTGCTGTTTTAAACTGTCAGCTGGAGATGAAGCGAGTGTTTCAGTTCCAGGAAGATGCTTTCATGCACTCATCATCAGCAATCAGGGGAACTAAATTTGGCTCCTTCATTGATTTATGTGAACATTTATTGTTCTATTTGTACAACATAAACACAAGAAATGTTTCTACAAGTTTGAGTTCCTTGTGGATCTTCTCTAACGCTGACACAGAAATATAAAAGCATGTTTAAATCTACAGACCTCCTTCATGATTGCATCCACTTGGTCAGTGCACTAGGGCAGCTGGCAGCATAATACTGCCACCACCGTGCTTTGTGTGACGTTCTTATGTTTGGGAACCTCGCCTGGTATCCTCCCAACATACATGATCGTGTTAAATCCCTAATGGTGCTGTTTCACCAATTTATTGCTTCCCTGGAAAGAGTCTAGCTTATCCATGTTGATGTTAACTTCCATCAACGCTGGACGCTGGCATCAATTCCCAGATTCACTGACACCGCCAGGCTTTAGCATTCATGTTTGATAGGTTGTTCTGAACTTTCCTAAATAACATTATTTTATATTGATCAGAGGCTTGAAAGCTGAACACGGCTGGATGTTTTAACAATGCTAACATGTCTGGTGGTGGAGCTGGTGAAGAAAGCCCATGTTGAACCTTTGGAAGTCAATATGTATTTTTTAAATTGGTGCTAAATAAAATTACAAATCAAATGAATGAAAAGCTAACACTAGGTATCACTAGTATGCAGCTTTGCATTTTCATTAAAGGGAAACCTGTAAAGTATGTATTTTTCTGAACCAACACGCTTCTGCTCGTGTTAACGAGTCCCACCTCAAAAGAAAAGCTATCGTATGTTTGTACCGGACAGACAGAAAAGAAGCCGGTCCTGTCCATGAGGAGATGGACTGCTAAGCATCACATTTTGAAGCAGGCATCCTGGTGATGCTCTGTTCATGAAACTGCCTGTTGGAGCTTTAAGGGGGTCAGACTGAGATAACTTCTGAGCACTGAGGCAATAAACTTGTAACCGTCAGTCAGGATGTGAATCCAAGGAAAACAAATTAGTTCTGAAGAAAAATCAACATAGAAATGTTTGTCTTTTTTTATTAATTAGTTGTTTTTGCTAAAAAAAAAGAAGTTTGAATGACGTTTGTCTCCAGCAAAAAGCCAGAATCCCGTTGAAAGCTCCTCCCCGTTTTTGGTTTGTAATTTGATAATAGTCCTGAGATGCCTATCAAACTGACCTTATCTCTTCATCGTCTGAATAACTGGTCCTGCAGCAGCTTACTGGTTCCCAGTCAGAGCTGTGATGGCTGACCTCCTCTCCTCCCTGTCTTCCTCACAGCTGGTGATCCGCGTTCATCTGTCGGACGAGAGCTCAAAGACCATGATGGTGGACGAGAGACAGACAGTCAGACAGGTTTGCCTGCTCCTGTTTATATTGTGAGAACAGAGCATTTCTATGGCTGAGGCTCATCTTTTCAGATATTTCCAGACGTCACACGTCGTCTTCACCCCCATCTATGTAGCTTTTCTACAAAGCCACTGTTTAGAGCGACCAACATGATGGAACACACAACAAAAGCTAGGACACATTACATCAACACATGGCTTTAACCTTTTAGTCATTATTTGAGGAAATGAAGTTGAAACATATATAGTGTGTCAGGAAAGTCCAGATAATGTTTTAGGAGCTCGTAGAACCTTCACAAACTTCCTCTTTGACTCTATAAAAGCGGTCACATAAAGTCACCAGCCCTCCAATACTAGGCTTGACATCTGGTGTTAGTTATGTCCAAACACGGCTGAACATTGTAGCTGAACATGGTTTTATCTTTGGCTGTTCCTGGTGATGACGCTCAGATGCAACCTAAGCTATACTGCTATCAAATTTTCTGCACAAAATGTGAACAAACAAGATTCTGCCACTGCTTCTGAGTGACTGACTTGTTTAAGGCATCATTTAAACCCATCTCTAACCGTGTTGCTGTTCCTCTTAATAGCAGCCGCAAGCATGAAATGTAGCCATAGTTGTTTTTGAGGTCAGCGCAGGATTAATGGCAGCAGGGCCGGTCCTGACTGTGTCTCCTGTGCTTCAGGTTCTCGACAGTCTGCTGGATAAATCTCACTGCGGTTACAGTCCAGACTGGTCCCTGGTGGAAACCATCACAGAGCTGCAGATTGGTGAGTGCACACGTCCACGCAGCTACAGACGTGCTCAGTGATGTTGTCGACTTTGAAATCTCATTTTTTATGTGACAGGATTTGTTGAGTTAATGTAAACAGAACCACGTGCTTGCAGTGTGAAAAATCCGCTTAGGTGGACGGAAGCATGTTTTAAGAAGAATTGGGCCATGGTGAAACAAATCAGTCGTGTCATTCAAGGATGCGTTGCAGTCCTCGCCATGAACTCATAACTCTGTGTGCATCTCATGCTATGCTATGCAGACTCTCTGTCTGCACTGATGAAGATTCACTTACCTCTGCATGCTGAACACTCAGTGTGGCTCCAAATCTTGGAACCCTGACTAACGTCTTGATTAATTCAACTTGATATGTCACTGCTTGCAGGCACATTAAACTTAAATCTCCAGATAAAATATAAGCAACTTTAATTGTAATTGTAAATACACCATCCTGACGCAGACTAGATGATATGAAAACATGTGTGCCGAGTTCAAAAGCAATGTATCAGCAGGTTAAGTCCCCAACACAATCTTACTACTGCTGAGATAAACACTGCTCAGACCCACTACACATGTCCAGGTAGGATCACAGTCTTTTAATAGTGAGACAGTCCAGCAGTGACTCAGACTGCACAACTGTTCAACCACAGAGATGTGAGCTTTGCTTAAGGGCTCAGATGTATGTCTGAAGCACACATTGCATTACAAGCGCTAGCTTAACACTCTCTGACGCACATAGAGTTCGTGTAGGTCTGGCGCAGCCATGCATGTGATCCAACCTACATCCCCGGGCCTCCTGCTAAACATACGCGTACTAGGAGGTAGGAAATCAGAGGGGAGCTCATTTGGCTCTATCTGACCTCTTCCTCCTGCTCTCCATTTGAGTTTCTAAAAGCTGGACTGTAGGCAACAGTTCTGCATTAGCAGGATTTAAACCTGCACTGGGGTAATTAAGGGAATTAGTTGTATCTTAAGTTGATTAACGGAGGCCAATACCGCCAGGACTGTTGGACCCCAGGCAGCTTCCAGTTAGATCGTAACTTCTCAGCTGTAACTTTTTGTAGCAGTGGGTCTCTTCTTGTTAGCTGTTTATCTTAATATCTTCTAGACAAAAATATTCTATTTGCAAAACCAGTCTAACTTGACAATGATATGTTTCATATATTTCCTGGTCATGTATGTCCCCCCTTGTATTCACTTGGTTTCTGGCTATATCCGTTTTATATCCGCAAGATTGTGTGCCAGTTGTTTTTGTATATTTAAGACTTCCCATGAGTTATAGAGGTAAAAATTATCAAATCTCATGATCCATTCTATTGAATTGTGTTTTATTATTATTATTATTTTACATTTGCATTAATGGCTGGTTAACTTTGGTGCAATGTGACAGATTAGAACCACTGAAACCAACCAATATAACTCGTAACCTCTAACCTGATTGATTGTTTGATTGATTGATTAATTGATTGAAGATGGTGTCTGCTGCTTGATTGAGAACTGCCTACACAGCAAATGTAGGGTAATGAAGTCACATCTCTTTAAGACATAGAAATAAGTAAGAGCTGATTGGTTATTGGGGATTTGTCTTATTTTCTGAAAGATTTTTTAGCACTTCCTGAATTACACAGCAAGGCAACCAGAGAGGAGGGACTGCTAGTAAGGGGAATAAACCCAGGAAAAGGGTTTAGCCTATACCTCTATCATAACAATCTGTCCTACTATCACAAATGTTAAAATGTGGAGTTTGATCAATAGGTAGAAACCCTCCAGGTGATTTAAAATGAAAAATAAATGATTGTTGAGTGGATAAAAACCTTATATACCATGTAATGTACGGTGGGAGGCCTGTGGTGATGATGATGATAATGCCTGTGAGGCATCATGAACTTCTTGAAATTCTAAAGATCTTATAAACTAGCCCAAAAACTAAGACTGGGTAATCTCTGAGTCCTTCCAGACGTTAATTATGCCATCACCAAATCTAGACACAAATGGGTCAACAGACAAAAGCGGCTTTTATTTCATCTCATTGTCCAGACGTAAAGAAAAACCCCTGGCTTAAAGAGAAGTGGAAAAGTGAAAGATCCATCTGAGCTTGATCTCTTGATCTCCAGCTCCTTAAAGTAATATGTTGACCTCTGGTGTACCAGCAGCTGTGGCAATGATGATGTTTTAAAAAATGTTGTTGTCACTCTTTTTTTACACATCTGGATCTCTATGTAGCTTTTTATCTTTGTCTTTGAAATTTGACCGATTCTTTTACTGATTTGTCTCATTGTCCACAGAACGGATCTTTGAGGATCATGAGAACCTGGTGGAGAACCTGCTTAACTGGACCAGAGACAGCCAGAACCGCCTGATGTTCACCGAGCGCATCGAGAAGTACGCGTTGTTCAAAAACCCGCAGGTAAGCGCATGCTCGTTTTTTTTTATCCATCACCGAGAATTTGCTCCTACTTTCTCACCTTCTTCCCGTCGACTGCAGAACTATTTGCTGGGGCGGAAGGAGACGTGCGAGATGGCAGAGAGAAACAAAGAAGCTCTGTTGGAGGTGGCGTAGTTTTCCTTTCTCCAGAAACATTACCAGACGTTTTCATCCGAACAATCTTTGGGCACAACTTGGAAACTGATGGAAGAAAAAATGTGTTTGCGTCTCAGGAGTGTTTTGGAGGCAGTTCTGTGTCTGTCCCTGAGATGGAGGGAGTGCTGTGGCTGAAGGAGGACGGCAAAAAGTCGTGGAAGAAACGCTACTTCCTGCTCAGAGCGTCTGGTATCTACTACGTCCCGAAGGGCAAAGCCAAGGTGTGTGATGGAGGGAGGGTGTGTGCGGTGACCAGCAGCAGAGGGAGTGTCGTAACCCTGGATGTGTGTGTGGCTGATTTTCAGACTTCCAGAGACCTGGTGTGTTTCCTTCAACTCGATCACGTCAATGTTTACTTGGGTCATGACTACAAGACCAAGTACAAAGCCCCCACAGACTTCTGCATGGTGTTGAAGGTAAAATGTTCAAACCGGGCGTCTTCAGCTGCCACCTGGTGGCCTGAAACCGCCTTTACACCCCCAGACTAATGTAACAACAATGTGCTGTGGTAAACACGCTTAGTCTGATTGTGTTTTCAGCACCCTCAGATCCAGAAGAAGTCTCAGTATATAAAGTACCTGTGCTGTGATGACATCAGAACCCTCCAACAGTGGATCAACAGTATTCGCATTGCAAAGGTATCGATTACTCTGATGAGATTTGATTAGAATATAACCATTACTCAAAGCTGGTTTGCAGATTGTACATAACGAGCACCTGCTGCCTAGCAACAGATTGATTGCATATCCTAAAGCTGATAACTTCCATGTGTTTTAACAGGCCTCATTGATCTGATTAGACTATTGCTACTGTAAGACTTCCACATAATCTGTACCGCTTTAAAATTAGGCTTCCCTTACATGTCTTAGGACCATACAAGGTAACAGTGTATGAATGTGTAAGATGTCAACTCTATTTCGCTCCCACTCAATTCATTTACTGTGAAACCTGCGACCGCTGAGATTCGTGCATGGAAAATATCGAGCTGGTACACGCAGACATGCTAACACGTATTAGCGGCACGACACGAGACCGTTGAAAAAAGTGTTTGGCTTTTGTCGCTGTCGAAGGATGCCACAACCAATCAGTGAGGGTTTTCACCAAATCTTCAGAGTTTTCAACCTCGATGCCTCGTCTGTCAGCGACCGTCCTGAAAAGGTCAAAATCCGCCCGAATGTCATTACCATTAAGATTTCCTGGCAAGAAGCAACGAGAGAGCGTCAAAGTAGCGTTACGTCAGCTATTGTCATTTGCCTTTAATAGATGTGCGTGTTCACAACTGTACAGAACAAAATTTTGCATTAAGGAGGGGAGAAAATATCATCCTGGCTTCAGTTTTTACTGGGATCTGTGTAGGTTTTATATCAGTTTTGCGTGTCTATTTGTGAGCCATTGGTAGACCTGCTGCCTCTAACACATCTGTATGTTTGCCAGTACGGGAAGCAGCTGTACATCAACTTCCAAGAAGCCATGAGGAGGACAGAGGCAGCGTATGATTGGTCTTCCCTGTCCTCTTCCTCCATCAAGTCCGGGTCCAGCTCTTCCAGCCTTCCAGGTTTGTCCTTCCTCCATGTTTCAGATCATTTAGTCATGATCATGACGATGGGCATGACAGTTTAACCCTCAGTATTGTTCCCTAACCTTCCAGAGTCACAGTCCAACCACTCCAGCCAATCAGACAGCGGCGTCTCAGAAATGGCCGGACACACCCGCTCCCAAAGCGTGGTCAGCTCAATCTTCTCTGACGCCTGGAGGAGAGGAACGCAGGGAGAGGTGTGAACACACACACACAAAAACTTAACACCCATTTGTTTTTTTACTGCTCCCACAATTCCTTTCTGCTTTCCTAGCAGCGCTTAAAGGGGAAAGGACGAAAGATGGTTCCTCTCTGTGCAGGGGGAGGAGCGGGCAGTGGAGGTTAGACAGGAAGTGATGTAACAAGCATGTGAGGTCTTTAACAGCTTGTTCACTGTTTGTGTTTTTGAAGTGAAGACTATGAAGAATAAATCAGCTAGAACAGAATGTAAATGAGGACAGTAATTTAAAGCAGAGGCTTGATGTTTGACAGAGGTGACTGAATGTTTTTGCAGGATTTCCACTGTCAGATTTCCCAGTTTAAAACACGTCAGATTCCAGCTGCATGATGTGACTAAAGCCAGGTCAGAACCAAAAACAACATGGCCTTATCATACTCCCACGTGTTGGTGCACATGTGCACTACCTCCAGATGCTTGAGCGAAACATCAGGGTCCCTGTTCCCAGAAAACGTCAGCACTTCTTCATGCCAGATGTTTCTGTAATAGCAGGATGTGTTTCTAAATGGGAATGCCGCAGCTGCTGATCTTCCCGCCCGACGGAGTTCAACAAGGTTCTCTGCTCTGTACTTCCTGTATAAGTTTGTTGTTCTGGTTTTTACTTTGTGTCTTTTGTGTTTTGTTGCTGAAACCGGATCTGTCAGGGAAACATATGTTTTCAGAACATTCCCGTTCTGTTTAGCACACTCGAATGAGAGAGTCGGGAGTCGGGATGTGGACTCCTTTGCCTTGTAGGCCCAACATAGCTGTAAACATACGGCCAAAGTGTTTTCGGTTCCCAAATCATTCCAAGTGAAATCATGAATCTGTTGTCTTGACAGTGGTAGCTATCGTCTATTTATTAACATTGTGTCTTTAGAGTTCACTTTAATGAGATGTTCAGAAACTTCTGACCTGACTTGAACTTTTACACCAGTGACTTGGGACTTGAATTGAACAGGTTTAATGACTTGATATTTTCCACCACATCTAAAACATGATTTATTTATAAAGTGCATCCCGTAAATTTATTTCAGTCCTTCTATATGCAGAAGATCTCTGTCTCTTCCCACATACTGTAAATATGTGACACGTTTCCATAGAGCTTGTTTGACGGACACCATTTAGGACGCAGGACTTTCAAACAGATCCTTGAGACATACTCAAATCTGGTTCCTCTCAGCTACTATTATTATTATTATTACTAATATTGAATTTTGTGTTTTTTCTAAATTCTTCTGTATGTCTGGCAATCCTGATCATGTGATGGTGTTGGATGCATGCCTGCTGGGTTTTTAACCAGTTCCCACCATCAGAAAGACAATTATGAACTCCAGTGGGTTCAAGCTCAGGCTGGTCCAACATTTTGTTCTGTAATGAGAGGGACGGTTGTGGAAAAATAAATCAAACCTGCAGGTTTGATATTAACTGAACGACTGTCCCTTTAAGTTAAGAGTCGCTGGGCGCATCAACTGACTCAACCAGCTGTGGTTTGGTTGCATGTTGCTTGTTTTTTTAGTAAACCATCCGTTCTGCTGTTGCTTGTTACTCTCCCTCCTCCGTCTAACTGCTCCTCCTCCTCTCTCTCACCACAGATGATGAAGATGGATGCCATCAGTAGACCCATCCCCCTTCAGATCCCCAGCATCTCCCCCCAGCCTCAGACTCCACCCTCGCGGAGCAGCTACACCGACGGGTTGGTTCCGTCTGAAGACTCTCCTCCGTCCCCGCCCTCGCCTACTCTGCCTCCGCCCCCCATGGGGAATGCGACCCACCAGGGGGCTCCACCTTCTTCCTACGTAAAGTACAGCACTCTGGCTCGTCTTCAAAGTCAGAACCAGCCCCGGACCCAACTGGCCGTCAACACCGGACCAGCTTCCCTTCCCCTTCCGAACTACAACACCCTCCCAGCTTCTTACGGGACCTCCCCTCCATCGCCCCCTCCTCCTCCCCCCCCAACAGCGCCGCCTCCTGGTTCGGCAATGGCTGCCTTGAAGTGCGCTTCACCGAGTCCAAACTCGCTGCCACCCCCGCCTCTACAAGAGGAGGAGGCACAGGAGCTCCACTTCCTCCCACCTCCTCCTCCGCCAGAGAGCCTAGATGTCAACGGGCTGCCCCCTCCCCCCCCACCGGAGCCCCTCCCTAACCCGTGCACTCACCTCTCCAACTCAGGCCTACAGCAGTTCCTGTCACATAAGTTTCCCAACATGGTGTACGACTTCACCTCAGAAGGGGACCAGGAGGCCCCCCCCCCAGCTCCTCCAGCTCCCACAGAGCTCTCACCCCCGACGTCACTTCAGGTCTTCCGACCGTTGTCCCCCAATGCACCCCCACTGGCTCCCCCCAAAACCTTCTCTGTTGGGTTCCCCCCTCTAACAGCTCCCAAACCGTCCGGCCCGTCCTCCCTCCCCGTTGCTCTCTCTCCGGTGTCGCCTAGCCAACCACTTCCTGGACACGGACAAGTCAGAAAGCAGCAGAGCTTCTCCACTGGACACTCCCCATGTCAGCCCCCTCCCACTCTACCCAAGCAGCACAGCCTCTCCTCCAAAAACCTGGCAGTGTCCCCCTCCTCCTTCTCCTCATCCATATCCCTCGTAGCCGCTACCTCCTCTTTGGTCAAACAGATTGTCAACCAGTTCCCGGGAAACACCTCCCCTCTGCCCACGCCCAGCTCTGCCCCACAGTCGCCTCCCGCAGTAAAAGCCAAACCAAAATGGCAGCTAGGGGTTTCTGCAGCTCCCCAGTCACCAGAGTTCCCCCCACCTCCTTCTGACAGCTCCTTGGGAGATTTTCCTCCCCCTCCTCCCTCTTCCTCCTCCTCCTCCAAGACCGGCTCTCCCATCAAGAAGTCCCCCTCCACCTCCTCCACAGGATCCACCAAGCGGGGGCCGCCGCCCACCCCGCAGAGAGCCTCCTCCATGAAAGACACGCAGGATGAGAGGCCCAAGAAGGTGGAGAGTCTGCTAAGTAAATTTGGCCAGGCGCCGCAGACGGGGACGTCATCGAGCTCGTCTTCAGCGACGGGCTCTCCCTCCAAAGACTCCGCCCCCCTTCCTGCTCCGCTCCCCAAGCCGGGGAAGCTGAACCTGGCCAATCTCCCCCTGGTGATCCAGGGACTGCAAACAGGCACGCAACAACAGCCAGACATCCTGTCCCCTCCCCCCCTACCTCCTCCTGCCCAGCACCCTCACCTGGACTCGTCTGCAGACTACTTCCCTCCTCCCCCGTCAGAATTGGAGCTTTTCCCTCCACCGCCTCACCCGTCAGAGTTCCACCCCCCTCCAAAGGTTGCGGTGGTGAACCCCCAGCCTCAGATGCAGCCACCTCCACAGTCCGCTACATCCTCCTTCTCGTCATCGTCGTGGATACAAGGCTCGCTAAAGAAGGGGGCGGTGCCTCCGCCGGCTATAAACCGACGAAGTAACACAGCGCAGTACGACAACACGATCTCGCTGCCGCTGTCGCCTCCTCCCCACTCCCAAACTCCGCCCCCCTCCCTCTCCTCTTACTCCTCCTCCTCTCCGCTCCCCCCTACTTCCCCAAAATCAGCGGGGCCTGCCTCCCTGGCCTTCAAGCCTCACTTCCTGGAGGACCTCAACCGAACGCTGAAGAGGAAATCCGTGTCTCGCCACGGCTCGCTCACTTCCTCCCATCTGATCTCCTCCTCCAAGATAGAGCCCGTGGGCACCATGGACGACATGGCCCTCCTCCCGCCTCCGCCCCCCGAGCTCCTCCAGCAAAGGCAGGGCGTCCGCGGAAACTCCCAAACTTTGTCGCGACACCACGGGCGCTCCCAATCAGCCAAACACGGCAACATCTCAGGCTATGCAACTTTGCGGCGAGGCCCGCCTCCTGCTCCCCCCAAACGGGACCAAAGCACCAAATTGACCAGTGATTGGTAGGAGGCGGAGACTCTAACTGTAGCTCATGGACGGAACTGACCAATCAGGTTGGTGCAGAAAAGTACCTTCCTTTTCCTTTTCTTGGTCCCCAAATTTTCCCCTTTGGATTCTAAGCAAGTAGCAAAGCTACTCCTAATCTCAGATTAATCCTCATTATTCACATCATTACACGTTTAATCCAACATTAATAACGATACCAATATACAAATATATATATGTATATAGTTAGCGAGACAGAAAATCACCTCTCCAGCTTTTTTCCACGTCTGTGCAGCTTTGCATCAAAACATAATAAGAACTTGAAGTGACATTTAGCTGCAATATACCAG
>JAVLVB010000551.1:310536-321429 GCA_032876305.1 Orestias chungarensis | reverse complement strand
CTTCCTGTTTGATAAAGTTTATAGTTAGGAAGAGGTAGAGAAGACAGCCTAATCCGGTTGGGGGAGGAACTCAGTCTAGACAGACGGTTCTCCTTTGCTCTACCTTCTTCATGTCTCACTCTATAGGGTTAAGTTATTTAAGTTTTTCTATAGTTATGCTGCTATAGGCTTAGACTGCTGGAGGACAATCTGACCACTTTTCTCTCTGCTACTTTCTTCCTTTGTCCAATCTACTTAGTTACCGTTATTTCAACCTTGTTAACCTTTAGTTTTCTCTTAGTGTTCTTCTCTCCATAGTAGCCACACCTGGGCTGGCGTTCTGTTAGCTGAGACAGCTTCTTGGAGGAGAACATGGGCTGAGATGCTTCCAGTGACGTTCTACAGCTGCTGCTATAAACTCTTTTATTTCAGTATCCTGTGCTTCTAATTTAGCTTTCTGTCTTTTCAAACCACCAGTCGGTCGTGGCAGATGGCTGCTTGTACTGAGCCTGGTTCTGCTGGAGGTTTCTTCCTGTTAAAGGGGAGTTTTTCCTCTCCACTGTCGCTACATGCATGCTCAGTATGAGGGATTGCTGTAAAGTCAACAACAACACAAGCCATTGTTTCTACCTGCTGATTCCAGAGGAGTGAATGCTGCAAGTCAATGACTCCATGAATCTGCTGGGGTTCCTTAGATTGGAAACTTTTTCAAATTGATTTGTTTATGATGTATCCTTGATTTTAATTGATTTTTTGTAAAGTGCCTTGAGACGACACCTGTTGTAAATTGGCGCTATATAAATAAACTGATTCTTGATTCTTGATTGGGTAATTCTGGTACTGTTTGGTTATTGTGGGTTGTTCCTGGCTGTGTCTGGTTGTTTTGGTTGTGTCGGGTTGTTTTGCCCGGTGGGGTCAACGCTTGACAGCTCTGTGCCGCTTATCGACGGCGATACTTACAATGGGATAGGGATGGGGTTGTAACTGTTGCCTGGCAGGAAGTTGGCAAGGATTGCCTTCATGGTGGATTTCTCCTTCACCTGGCTGTCGGTGGAGCCCAGCAAGTGTCCGTCAAACACATCTGGAGATTAACAGAATCCCAACATAAGGAGGAGAAGCGGCAATAAAATAAAGCTGTCTGAATCTGAAGGCGTGCATTTGTGAACCTTCTGGGATGCTGACAGAGTCCTGTTCACCGAAACTGGGACCAGTGGTGGTGGAATCAGCTCCGGGGTCTCCGGGTGACGGCAGCAGGGAAGAGGTGGTAGAGGGCAGCGGGCAGAGGTGCCGGTCCTCTATGATAGCAGAGAAAAACGCTTTATTAGGCCTCAGAAATGGCCTGATCATTGTGTGAGGTTATCTGAGCCCACCTTTGTCACCGTTCTGGACCATAGGAGACGGGTTACGAGGGGAAGAGTCCAGTGTGCTCTGTCAGAGAGACAAAAGACGAGACAGGATTAACACACATGGTCACACTGGACAGGAAGTTCATGAGGTTCAGTCACATGGTTCCAGACACAACATCACTTCCTTTTAGTTTATCTGGAACCAGAAGATTAAACACAATCAAAGAAAACTGAATCTTTAAGATCAGAAAATGTGAAAAATAGTAAAAAAGAAACATTACCTGAAATCTTAAAAACATAAAAACAAGCTGATGATCAGATGATCAGAAAAAGCTACAATAATGGAGCAAGTGTTAAATAAATAAAATTGACATAAAAATGCCATTTATTTTACACACAGAAAAAACCAGCTAACTACCACAGCAGTGATGCCGGATACTCACCTTTGTGTCATCTGTTGGGTTTGGTCTGAGTCTGCCTGGACTCGGAGGGACGGATAGACGCTTCCTGCCTTTCTCCAGCTGGAACAAGTCTTGAAGTCTGCAAGAAAACATTACAGAATAAACACACTTTATGTACGTTGTTTGACATTCAGGGGAGAATCTGACACACATGGAAAACAAAACGGTTCATAAAAGTTTCATGATTCGACACCTTCTGTGTAAAAAGTAACAAAAGCGTTTCTGGTAAGGTTTGAGAACAGCTAGTTAGAGGCTACCAGGGAGAGAAAATATAATCCTTACAAAGGTCTGATCATCAGTTCCTTTGATTAGAGAACCTGGCTGCTTTCAACCCTAACCTCCTACCTGGCAGACTAAACTTTAAAGATGTTTGACATATAGTTTATATTTTTATTTTCCACCATTAGCAGCAATAATCTGGGATTCTTGCTTCAACTGAAACCGACTGAACTCCCACCTGCTGTTCCAGAACTGCAGCATTTCACACAGACTCTGTTTCTTCAGCACCAAGGATTCCAGGACAGCCTGCAGCTGCTGAGGGGAGTCTAGGCTGCAGGACTGCAGTCGCACCTGAAGCTTGTCGACCCAGCTGCGCAGCTCCGCCTCCTCCATCTGCACTCGCAGGTACAAAACACATGAGGGCAACCGGCGGTTCCAACGTCCCTAAAGGATGGAGGGACAACACGTACGTCCTTCTGAGCAAAGAGGTCCTCCATCTTCTCCTCCCGGGTCTTACTGAACGTGTCGGTCTTCAGGGACGTGAGGCGGTCATCTATGGCCAGGTACACCTGAACCACCCTTTTGAGATAGGACATAAGGTCAGAACGCAGAGTACAGGGTCAGAACACCACCTGATCCGTTAGTAGGTCTGTCCTGGTGAAACCGTCTCACTGTAAGCACCAATACTGCAGACTTTAGTACTGCCTGATAGCGAATGGTTCACACAAACATTTGTACTGTACAAAGATAGATGGGGCTCAATTAAGTCAAGAGGGTAAAGTCAAAGTGTCCACTTACTTCTGAGAGAAGTCCTTCATGTCCTGCTGCAGGCTGGCTTTGGATGGGCCCAGATTCCTGATGAAGATCTTGGGCCGAGGAAGACAGATCTCCAACAGCCTGACTGACGTGTAGCTGAGCAAACAGAAGTAGGTCAGATTGGGAGAAATTTACCGAGATAAAAAAATTCTAAATGAAGATGAAATAACAGATTCTGTATTTTGGAGTTTTTGGATGTTGAAATTTATTTGAAAATTAAAACTACAAGTGAAGAGGAGTGAGTGACTCTGACTTGCCATTCCTTACTGTTATTCATCCCAAAAGAAAGATGAATAAAATAAACCAAAGGAAAAGTATATTTTTAACTTCTTTCAGCCTTCTTTAGATTCGGGTTTCCAACGTCTCATGAAAAATGTTTTCCATCCCAAATATTTATCTATAGTCGGCTTTCTTCATATGTTTTCCCACATAAAGGTTTAACTTCAACATTTACCGTAGATTAGTGTAAATACCCAAAAATATTTTCTTCCCAGTTAAATGTAATATCTGTTCCAAGATAATTATTATTTTAGGTTCTGATTGGCTTCCTGGCAAACACACAAACTCTACCGGCTAGAGGAAGTCATATGGTGGCTTTGCTAAGCCGGACTACTAAAATACCTAACGAGACTTTATGGAGGATCCGTTTACTCTAGTGACTGAGGTAAATCTGAAATATGATGGATAAAAAAGACTAACCTGAAGGACGCCACCATCTGGTTGTAGGAGAAGTACTGGTGGTAGTCTTTGTGGATGGAGTGTCCGCAGGGTTCGGCGTTGGCCCGCCTGGTGTACTGGTGGCCATAGAAGCGAAGCTCCAAATATTTGGCGAAGGACATGGACCACGAGTCGTTGGACAGAGGCACCACTGGAGTCACCTGCAGAGGGCAGCTCAGAGTCAATGGGCTAATCTTATCGTTATTGGTCATCATCGGTCATCTGAAACTCACCTGTTTGCAGATGCGGCACCAAGAGTAGTTGAGGATTGTGTGCTGATAACCTGGGACGGGAGAATCCAGCTCCTTCAGCACGATTTGCACACAGCCGCTGCCGTGCACGAAGCGGCGGATGTGGTGCACCATGGGAGTTTCACAGAACATACTGGGGCACTGGTATGACGATCTGGAAGGCAAGCAGCTGAGTTTAGTGTCTGATGCGAGGAGACCGTCGTAACAGCTTCCGGATGTGGTTTAACCGTCCCACCTGAAGCAGTAGCGCTCCAGGAACACGCCAAGCGACAGATCGTTCTTGCCGTAAAACTCCATGGTGACAATCCTGTGAAAAGAGGCACATGTCGATGTTCGGATCGGTTCTGACTCAGATGTTCCTCAGGTGTTAGATCCTACCAGGGGCTGACGCAAGGGTTGGGTGCGTTGGTGGATTGAAGAGAGGAGCTGCTGAAGAGCACGCAGAGCCTCTGATGGTTGGTTGGGTTCAGACAGTCCAGCTAAGAAGACAAAAGAAAATGAAGAGCAGAAGCTTTAACAAATCTGACCGTTCAGTTTAAAGTTTAGCTCCACTTCACGCTGTCGCTGCATATAGGAGTCGTTCTAGAAAAACGCGATTCTGACAATAACCCCCCCACCCACACACACTTTTCCACTCTGCTCATACTACGTTATAGATGACCTTAAATGGTCCAAGACTCTAAGTTAGCATAACGGGACTAAATAACTGGCTCAGCTATGCTGCTATGTTATGTCATGTTTGCTGTTTACTAGATGTGGGAGAAGCAGGTTTATTCTCCCTTTATTAACACCTCAGTTTTTCCCCCGCATATTTTCACACTTACCTACATTTTTTTTGCAGAAAACAAGACAAAATGCGGCACAACTCATCACAAAATCAAGGATTTTTGCCTGCGTTTTTCAGGGGGGACAGATATAGGCTCAATATGAGGGACTGCTAAAGAGTTACAGACTTGTTGGAATAGATATGTGATCTGGCAAAAAAGCCTAATATTGAAACCACCCAGCAAGACCTGACTAAAATGTTAATTTAAAACCTTTATTCTATTTTCCTTTTGGCTCAATTTGTGAAAATTGTTCCGTTTATCAAACTTCTAAAAGCATAATTTTTAGTGTGAAATTAAACAACCTTTTCAGGTCCATTTCAGCCAGAATTAAAAGGAAGTAACACTGATTTTACTGTCTATTTAAATGAAATCAGTGAGTTAAAAACCAACATAAAGTTAATAGTTAGTTAATATATTTATAAAGCAATATTTGATGCTCTGAGCTTGTATAGCGCTCTACATGGTTACAGTGACTTTGCAACATAGATTCATTCAAAGATACGTTGGCTGATGGTGGCAATTGTGGCCACAGCTGCAGACTGACAAACCATTGGGGCCACTGGGTCCTCTGACCACCAGATGGTCAGAATAATGGTGCACAGAACTACCAGCTCAGTGGCTGCGAGTCTGTAAGAATGTTAAAGGAACCAGAATGTTTAGGAGGGACGACCAATAAATTAACTTTACCTTTGGGGTCCAGTTCACGTCGCTCTGCTTGCCCGTTTTCTCGTCCTCGCTGTCGGCCTTACCGAGCGCCCTGACCGGGAAGTCCCGGTTCTGGCTGTTGCCCACAACGGCAGGCCCAGCAGCGCCGAACGGGTCGCTCGTCGCCTTCTGGCGGATTCGGCCTCCTCTTGCTCTGTAGTCGGCCAACAACGTGGCGAGATCCTGGCTGCTGCTCAGGTGGTCCACGATGCGGGTGGTGGTGAGACCGTGACAAGGCAGGATGTCGGTGGGTCTCGGCTGCGTGGTGCCGTTGGTCGGTCCGCTGAGCACAGAGGAAGGGGCGGAGTCTTTGAGCAGCTGACGTTTCCTGCGTCCGTCCAGCTCCTTTAGGTCCTTGTTGAGGAGAAGAGACGGATAAACCTACAAGAAAGACGAAAACACACGAGGGTCAATAATGACTCTGAACGGTGTTCCTTTAGCTGGAGCAGGGTGTAAAAACAGCAGCACCTCTTCTGGGAAGTAGTCCCTGCTGGGGCAGTGCATGCCCACAGGCGTGAGAAGGAACGGCTCTTTGAAGGTGATAAAGGGGGAAATGCACAGGATGATGTCCTTCAGCTCGTGTTTGAACACAGCAGAGATGGACTTGAGCCGGTCGTCGGACGAGTCCACGTGTTCGGCTATGAACATTCCCGTGTCGTCCTGCAGAGGGTCTCGGAACAACTTTGTGATGGGGGTCTCGGAGCTCTCTTCGTCCTCCAAACCGAGGGACCGTTTCCCCACCGTCTCCCCCTCAGATGTCCCAACCAGGGTGTCTGAGCCCAACTCCTGTTCCTCGTCGAAGAGGAACTGGGCACAGATGGAGAGAGCAGGTGGAGCCGGGCTGGAACACGGCGACGAAGTCCTCGTCTCCATGTTCTCAGCCTCCTCTTGGAGGGAGAACAGACCCAACGGTTGGGTTTGTGCCGCTCTCAGACCATCGGTGTCTTCGTGTTTGGTCGCAGACTCTAAAACCAGGCCTTCTTGGCTCTGTTCCGCCAGCGTAGAGTTCTCGCTCACCGCAGTTTTCTCCATGCTGTCTCCGTCCGTCTCCTCCTCTCCAGCAGAAGCCTCCAGGAGGCAGGGGAAGGAGCTGCTCTGGGGTAAGCTGGGCGGCATGGCGAACTCGTCCATGAGGAAAGAGATCTCCAGCTGCGAGTGGTAGGCCACGCACACCATCAGCATGATGATGTCCTTCACCCGGGCCAGCTCATACTCGGACGCGCCGCGCAGCTTGACGGAGCATCCCAGGTGAGGGGGGCAGCCGTCGAACAACATCAGAGTCTTCAGCTCGTCTGGAGACAAACACAAAAGAGTGACGGCATGTCCAACAGCGCTGGCAGCAGCAGCGGCAGCAGGAGCGGATCTTACTGTTGGGCAGAGTGAAAGGCTGCATGTAGAACTTGTGGCAGGTTCCTAGCCGGGGTTTGGTGAGGAGCTGGTCCATGGACATCACCAGGTCTCCTTGGGTCATGCGACTCACTCTGTCCAAGACTTGCTGCATAAAAAAAAGGATCAATTATTACCCCCTGAGAATAAACCTGATCGCATCGAGAACAAACCAGACTGATCGTTTACCATGACACTGTCCACACTGAAGATTCACTGGAATCAGCACAGATTGTGAATTCAACTTTATTGTTCGGGTCAAGGTGGCAAAAATATGATGAAGAAGGTTATCGGAGACATTCGAATGATTTAATCACTCAAAAGCTTCTTCAGATTGGCAGTGATACAGACTGCTACAGAAACTCATCCCTTCTCATGATTCTTTGCATTTCCAAAACAACTTATTTACATGAGCTACAACATTTATTTTCCCAGCAGACCTAAGAGCAAAACCAGCAAATAAAGCAGCAAACTAAAAAACTGAATCTTTTTACCACTTTATTTTGTGAAAAAAACCCATGTAGAACTACAAAGTTATGTTAATGCAATTAGCAGACACCTTTATCCAAAGCAACTTACAACGTAGACACAGTGTTACACTTATTATCAATCTGACCATAAACTATCTAAAGGAAACTCAAGTCAGTGGTGACAGTGAAGAGAAAGGGGGAAGTATAGAGAGAGTCGTAGAGGGGGTATAGAGGTCTGGGTAAGTGTTAGGATAGGAGAGGCTCTTTGAAGACAGAGACGCTGCTGTTCTTGAGGGGCTTGGTAGGTCATTCCACCATCTTAGAACAACACAGGAAAACAGTCTGGATTGTCTTAAGCGTGGTGTAGAAACAGCTAGACCACAATCCATTGATGACCGAAGTGACCGAGCTGTGACATAAACCTTTGGTAGAGGATTCAAGTAGATGGGAGCTGTACCCTTAAGCACTTTGTAGGCTAGAATCAGGGAGTTGGATTTGATGTGGGCAGCCAGGGGTACCCAGTGAAGCTCAATGAACTGAAGGGTGACATGAGACCTTATAGGCTAATTGAAGACCAGACGCGGCGCCGCATTCTGGACCATTTGTAAAGGTTTTAAGCGTACAATTTAAACCATTCAGGCAATTAAAATGAATAGACTATTGAGCAGGCAAACAGATGGGATTGATATCCCTTTACTTTTTCAGAGAGTCCAGAAAGCCTCTTGATCAAATTGCTTTCAGGAGACGGCTACAGAATGAAGCCAGAGGTAACCACTTCACAAGCTTGATCAAAACTGGCGGCAGGTGGACAATTACAAACGGGCAAGAAGCCGTTTTTGTTTCTCCTGATTAATGTGCCTTCTGATTAGTTGAAACCCAAAAAAAACTATCTCAAAAGAAAAAAACCTGAGTGATGCTTTGGGGAATGTGTGGGAATGTCCCTCAGCTACGGGAGTGGGTTTCCTTTAATTCTCTCCAAAACACAAACACATCAAAAAATGATCAGACAACTTAATGATGATCTGTAGAAATTCCAGCAACATGGAGGATTTTGATAAGGGAAAAAATGAAGTTGCTGAAGGATCAGCACAGTCACATTTTTGAAGATGTTGCCCAGTCACTGCCCTGATTACATCCTCACTTCTAAGCAGAGGTTTGTTTTTAGGAGCTTCAGAAACAGAAGTCAACAAAGGGATCAACTCTGAAGATTAAGAATAACAAAACGAGGAACTTCTTGGCCTAAACAGGACCTTAATGAACGGAAGAGACTAACCACAATTCCTAGTAGACGCAAGCAAACTGGTAGCAAACTAAACAATCTTTAAAAGAATGAAACGGCAACAACGCAGAAGATGTTTCTAAACCCTGGGATGAAGCCTGGCAACTTAACACAGTGTTAGTATGAGAGCTGAGCATCTGACATCTGCACAGGACGAAAAAAGCAAGTAATCCTTGCCGTATGTTTGACCGACCGGTTTGACGTTGATGACCAGGGTGATGCCGTGCTCCAGCAGCATGTCCTGAGCTATACGCGACACCGTCTTCTCCACCAACACCAGGTTGGGTCGGACGTCTACGATACGCTGGACGTAGTTTTTCAGGAACTCGTGTTCCTATAGAAGAGTTGAAGGAAACACCAGAGTTTTAGAATATTCAGCGGACCAGTCTCTTACGTGTCTTTGTGCCAGGGTCACATCCTCACCTGGAGCACGATGGGGTCAATGCAGGTGAACTTGGTTTCCTCTCTGTACAGGTACTCGATGGAGCACTTTAACAGCAGAATCTTGGGGTTCTTGATGTAGGAGTTCATCTGATTCCAAGTCAGAGTTACACTTTAAAAAGCTTGACCATGTGTACATTGATCACCAGAGTGTTTTACTATGGTGCGGCTGGTGCCTTTACCTTCTTATGGGCGATGTTCTTGGTGCACATGAAGCCGTTCACCATCACCGAGTCAAACTTTCTGCCTCCAGGAATCTGAGCCGCAAAGGGCGAAAGGGTTTATCCAAACAATAGTTTTAAAGTTTTAGGTCCGCAGCACGGTTCATACAACGTTCATCACAAAACGATTAAAACAATTAAGAAAATGATCAATTCCGCTGCTACACAGGAAAAATTACAAATACGTTCCCCTAGATTTGGTGATCCAGTCGATCACTGGTCTGCAGCGCGTTTAGAGTATTTTATACTTGCTGTTTTTTTAAATTTGCAGCATTTTTGTCTGGTTCTAACATTTTATCTGTTGACGCAGCGTTTTCTTTTGTAAATCCCTGTTGCTTTTTTTTACCGTTGTCGATTTCTGCCTCAGACTTTGATGATTGCAACCGTTTTCGTTTTGCTTCCATATTTGTTTTGTGTATTAAACTGTAACCTGTAACCAGAATAGCTAAATGTTCTGAGGAGCTCATCCAGTAACTATATCTCTACTAAACCACTGGGAGATTAAAAACACAACCACAAGTGCCTTAATGTTTCCTCCTCCCTACTAAGTCCGGACGTGAGGCTGTAAAGAGGCAGACCGACCTTCTTGATGTGCACCAGCTGGCGGATGTCCATGTCGTCGTCGCAGTTGCGAACGTCAGGCCGAACCGTCTGGACCACCTGCCGGACCACGGGAACGATGATGTCCCTCCAGGAGAGCGACAGAGACTCGCTGTAGAGCAGCTGCTGCAGCAGCGCCATCATGTGGCAGTGGTTGGCCGAGCTGAACAGACCAGATGGAGCAATTCAGACAAATCGTTCAATACGTCTATTAAAGGAAGATTTCGTATATAAATATAGGGGATATTTGTTTGCCAGCTCGGAACTGGCTGATTTTTTACTTTTTACAGGACAGGAACATTCAGCAACAGATCCGAAAGATTCTGAAGTAAACTGTATTACAATCCAGTTAATGATTGATTCAGGATTTAAGGATTTTAGTCTGTCTAGCCACAAAAAGAAACACTACGATAAATACACACCTTTAAACACAATCAATTTTTATAATCTGTTCCAGTCCAAAGGTCATGAATGTTTAAATATAGCAAACGTTTTACAGATTTATTTTAAGATCCCATCTTCCTGATTTGCAAACCACATTAACAGATTGGGAGGAAACATGATTAAAAGCAACACTTTCAATCGAGCTCCACTCACAGGAGCCTCTCCATGGCCACCTTTTCCCCGTTCTCCTCTCTGAGCTGATCCAGGGAGCTGTGGTGCCATCCCAGCGGAGTGAACAGCATCTCCTTGGCCTTCTCTTCCACACGGCGGTTAAACAGAGACTCTGCACAGAAGCAGCAGCTCAGGAATAGGAAGAGCTACTGAGGCAAGAGGAAATACCGAGTTCCTACCTTTGATGAAGGCGTCACTGATGATGATGTTCTGACCTCCGTCCTCCGAAACAAGAAATTCAGCTGAAAGAGTTTGGAAACAACTTAACTTAAGTTATTTTTAAATAATGTGGAGTTTATTAATTCATTAATTGAATTATTTGAAAACACAAGTGAGTCCAGATCTGAATGAAATAGGTGCACCCAGGCCAACTAATAGTTATAGTTCTTTTGAACATTTAACCCTTAGCCTTCCTCATTCAACCTCTAAAAGAATTAAACCACTTCTGTTTGTTATTTTGTATCGTCCGCCAGGTCCTTACTCTGAATTTATAGATCAGATCTCAGATTTTTTATCTGATATAGTGTTAAACACTGATAAAATCATTATAGTGGGAGATT
>JAVLVB010000551.1:296701-310436 GCA_032876305.1 Orestias chungarensis | reverse complement strand
CTTAAAAAGAGAGATCATATCTCCCCAATTTTAGCTTCCCTTCATTGGCTCCCTGTCAAACTTAGAATAGATTTTAAGATTCTTCTTTTGACATATAAAGCCCTCACTAATAAAGCTCCATCGTATATCAGAGATCTGATTACTCCTTATGTCCCAAACAGAGCACTTCGCTCTCAGACTGCAGGTTTACTTGTGGTTCCTAGAATCTGTAAAAGAACAATGGGAGGCAGATCTTTCAGTTATGAGGCTCCTCTCCTGTGGAACCAGCTTCCAGCTTTAGTCCGTGAGGCAGACACCCTGTCTAGTTTCAAATCTAGGCTTAAAACCTTCCTGTTTGATAAAGTTTATAGTTAGGAAGAGGTAGAGAAGACAGCCTAATCCGGTTGGGTAGGAACTCAGTCTTGACAGACGGTTCTCCTTTGCTCTACCTTCTTCATGTCTCACTCTATAGGGTTAAGTTATTTAAGTTTTTCTATAGCTATGCTGCTATAGGCTTAGACTGCTGGAGGACAATCTGACCACTTCTCTCTCTGCTACTTTCTTCCTTTGTCCAATCTACTTAGTTACCGTTATTTCAACCTTGTTAACCTTTCGTTTTCTCTTAGTGTTCTTCTCTCCATTGTAACCACACCTGGCCTGGCGTTCTGTTAGCTGAGACAGCTTCTTGGATGAGAACATGGGCTGAGATGCTTCCAGTGACGTTCAACAACTGCTGCTATAAACTCTATTATTTCAGTATCCTGTGCTTCTAATTTAGTTTTCTGTCTTTTCAAACCCCCAGCCGGTTGTGGCAGATGGCTGCTTGTACTGAGCCGGGTTCTGCTGGAGGTTTCTTCCTGTTAAAGGTGAGTTTTTCCTCTCCACTGTCGCTACATGCATGCTCAGTATGAGGGATTGCTGTAAAGTCAACGACAACACAAGCCATTGTTTCTGCCTGCTGATTCCAGAGGAGTGAATGCTGCAAGTCAATGACTCCATGAATCTGCTGGCGTTCCTTAGATTGGAATCTTTTTCAAATTGATTTGTTTATGATGTGTCTTTGATTTTAATTGATTTTTTGTAAAGTGCCTTGAGACGACACCTGTTGTGAATTGGCGCTATATAAATAAACTGATTCTTGATTCTTGATTCCCAGAAGCTCTACTGAATCCAGAACGAGATCTTAAAATATTCTACTTTTGGTTCCCACGTACCTTTCTGGTCTGCAGGCAGTGGCACGTGTGGGTACTTTGACTGCTTCTTGATGTGAAAGTTCACATTGTTTTGCTCCATGTTGAGGTTGATGGAGGCGGCCGAGTCGCTGTCCACCGCCGAATGGAAGCTGCTGACCGACGTCCTCTTGCTGGGGCTGGCAGAGTCTGGACACAGACAGCTTTTATTTAAGACTCCAAAAGGTGAAACAAACAAAGCGTCAGGGTACGAGGTACCCACTCGGCACGGTGTAGTCGGACTCATAGGCCAGCTGCTCGGTGTCGCTGTCGTCAAACTTGATGTCCTTGAACCAGGACGGCTCCGACTGTCCCTCGATGGAGTTGACGCTGTCACTGTCTGGAGAAGGCGTTTCAGAGAACTCGGTGCTCTGCGGTACAGACGGAGAGACGATGAGCAATACAACGAACTTTTCAGTCATTTCTGTTCCACTGTCGAGTATATGGGCTCATACCTGCAGGGGGCGATAAAGGGCGTACTCGTCCCTGAACAGCTGGTCATGGTGGGTGACGCAGTCCAGCCAGCGACCATCTACTAATGCCTGGCCTATTGCGATAGCCTGGGCCCTTCTCTCACACACACACACACACACACACGCACACATTAGGTGTCTCTAAACTTGTGGAGACTTTCCAGTGACTTCCATTCATTTGACATGGATTTCTATAGCCTAACCCTGACCATAACCCTAAACTTAACAGTTATCAGTTCATGCCTGACCCTAAACCTAACAACCTAAGTCATTTCACACTTTAGTCATACACCTGAGACACGATCCAAAGAAAGTGTTTGAGCCCATTGGGACCATGCTTTGGTCCCCAAAAGGAGGAGTCGTCCCCACAATGATAGTATTTTTATTTTGTTAATAAGTCCCCCATTTCGTCCTGTTTTCTGCGATGCAAACGGAAAAAGAGCGAAAATCTGCAGAAAAATGTGAAAAACTTGAGAATTGCTGTTTCCAAATGTAGGAGAATAAACCTGCTTCTCCCACATCTAGTAAACAGCAAACATGACATAACATAGCAGCATAGCTGAGCAAGTTATTTAGTCCCGTTATGCTAACTTAGAGTCTTGGACCATTTAAGGTCATCTATAACGTAGTATGAGCTAAATATGAACATTGCTTAGTTCTGAAATCCAGAAGAACAAAGTCAGTTTTAACTAACTTAAAGCTCCTGGAGTAAGTTGCTGGTACTTCACACATGTTTTAAATTGAATAAATCTCTAAAAACATAATTTTTTTTATACATAAAAGCATGACATACTAGCAGAATTTCATGGTTCATTGTGGGGTTTTCTCCCCAGAAGCTCCACATGCTGTTATGACAATAGTTTAATACATGAGAGAAGAATGTAAATAAATGTCTGGGCCTCGCCCCGTCAGATGCTACCTGGTGGAGATGGTGCCATTCCTCAGCAGCCAATTAACAAGTTCCTTTCCCACAATGCAGTTGGGGTAGGTCCTCAGCCAGTATCTGTGGTCCTGGAACTCCATCCCAGTGTTGTTGTGGCATATTTTCTTCCACAACTCCTTCAGCTGGGAGGAATCCTGTCAAAAACACAGTTTCTATGATCCACCTTGGACTGTATTAGAAGACATGAGAGACATCAACAGAGACAGTGCAGACCAGAAGTCTTGTTGCGTTCATCCTAAAGAGGAGCCCTAAATCCAGCTAGAGTATTGTGTGGGATATTAGATTATTGATCAGTCTGAATATTGCAGAGTCTGATGTACTGGTAGGTCCCGTCTTTGTCTCTTGGCTTAATTAACTCTCCATTGTGATGTATTAGGAGCAGTCCGTGTTTTACCTTAAGGAGGTAAAGTCTTCATCTACACAGACTAGGTTATCATGAAAGCTGAACAGGATTAAGTTACTGCTAAGTAAATAAAGTTACCTACAGTAGTTAAGATGCTGGTTGCTCACTTTAAAAAGAAAATATACACTCCATTTAAAAACACATGTAAAAAAACACTTGTGTCTCCTCTCCGTGGTCCCTCTGCACTGATCTTTTAACACATTTTATGTCTCACATGGTCACAACGTAGCGACAGTTTTAACAAGTATAAAAATAAACTTTGATAATTGTTGACAAGTACAGCTCACCTTTCAATTAAACCCCATTGAGGAGCACAGAGGTAACACTCTAATAGAAAGGCATTTCTATAAGACAGAGATTAATCCGATCACCCTCTCAGATACTATATTACACTATGAGGGCTTAATGAAACCAAATATAATGGAGAGATGAAGAATCAAGCAGAGACCAGCAGGATCTTCCTCTCCTCCTCACTGTGGTCCAGCTTGGTGCCGCTCTTGGTGCCCAACACGGCTCGGCTCGGCGGGGGGCTGACCGAACTGTCGTAGGTGGAAACCAGGGTGGAGCCAGAGCGGTCCAGTGACAGGTTGGTCACACTGGCAGACCTGGGAAAGACAAAAATCTGCGTTTTAACTTATCACAACTGAAAAATAATATACATATACTGAATCCCACATAAAAATGTTATATATGGTATAACTCATAAATACTTCATATTCAGTTTTATATTAACTAACGAGAAAAATAAGAATTTTCAGTTGCTCTTCTTCAAATGAGTTGCTGCTATAAGATTAAAGGGATGTTCCATAACAATTTTCCTTACTGTTGGCAGTTTTAGATACTTTTAGAAAATTGTAATGGAAGAGTTTCTTTTTATTTAATTATTGTCTGCTTTTGTTGATGCTGAACAGAGATCCAGTAGATCTGTTTCTGAAACAGCAACATACAGGCAAAGCTGGCTGATAGCTCTATACAGTTGTTGAATCCATTTTCTGAGGGTTTTTAAATGACTCACTGTAACATAGCATTACTTAACTCATCACACCACACTTAATCATCCTTGTTAGCACAAGGCATGCGGCACCCTCATGTTTAACGACATGTTATTCTCCATTTACTCAGGAACTGTCAGGATTCCTATGGTTGGTTTTGGAAACACTGGTTGGCTTTGGTTTAAAAGAACAAGGTCAGACAATAAAGAGCCGACATACAACAACAGAAGTTCTCTTTTAGATTAAACGCCACAAACCAAAGGAGAAAATGACTGACCTCTTCCTGGATGGTGACTTCCCCACGTCCTCCTGCAGAGTGGAGAGTCTGGAGGAGAGGCCGCTGTTCTGAGGCTCCTGGTGAATCATGCTAACAGTAAAAGTGCAGTTTAGTCTCCCTGAGCTGCTTTCTTTTGTTTTCAGAACAGATTCATGGGTTCCACATCTAAGCAAAGCACAATCTCATAGGAGAAGCTACAGAATGAATGCCTAGAAGGTTTAAGTAGATGTTGTTGGGGGGGAGGGGCAGAGAAAAACCAAGAAGACTCACTTCTTTCTCATCCCAATAGGAGTTTTTCTATGTCAGCAAGAAAGAGAGGAAAGTTAACAAAGACGGTAGAGAGAAGACATAATGGCAGAAAACAGCAGGAAAAGAAAAGAGGCTTAAGGAAGACAAGCAGTACGAGTGTATACTTTTACTCGAGTGCTTTATATTTTATTCCAGAGACGTTGCATAGACACATTATTTGACATGTTTCTAAAACATAAGATCCAGGACTGGTCTGACCGCTAGTCTGAGACAGTCACCTGCTAAATATTAAACATCTGAAATATACTTGGATTTAAAACAATTATAATTATAATCATTTTAAAAGCGCAAACGTTTCTTCAGAAATTAAGAGTATTAACCCAGACAAGTAAAAAAAACAATAATGTTAGGACTGAATTTGTAGACCTCCTCAAGAAAGAATAATAACAAAAGCTCATTTAGATGTTAACTGTGTGTAATAACATTATAGAGCATTTACTTGAAAACTTAGTTTCAACCTAGCAGGACCTTTTAGAGCACTTCCTGTTTCCTTTAGCTGACCAGATTACTGGGGATGTTAATCTATTTTCCAGTAGGTTTTAGCGCCTGACCACAAGGCTGCATAATGACTGGTGTTACTGTGCTTGATCTGCCTGCAAACCATGTTGTTCTAAACAAGATAAAGAAACTTTAAGTTGTTTAGAAGGCACTAAAGCTAACAAAGCAAAATAACTAAATGGTGGAATTAAAACATACTGGGCCTCCTAAAACATTATCACATCTACAGAATAAACACCTACTAAATTTGTCCTTTTTGGCCCTCAATAAATCTCAGGGTACCACATATGCACATACTTTTAAGTGGGCGCACATGCTCACCCTTGCCAGGTCAAGTCTTCCTCCAGGAAGATGTTCCTGCTGGCTTTGCGCCCTCCCACGGGCGTTCGAGGCTCACTGGGTTCCAGCACGCACACAGAGCAGGGAGAGTCTGACAAGGCGCTGAGCTCCTCGCCGATGGAGCTCGAGTCTGCCGAATGAGCGTAGCTTAGCGCTATTTTCCGACAGTATGTGCAAGCCCGTAGGTCTCCTGCATAGGGAAGGAGGAGATACCACAGCAAGATGGAATAAAATGCTTAATTAAGCAGCTATGGATTTGAGAAAGGAGAAAATTCCTGGGGCATTGCTTACCTGTGTATCCCATGAACTTTCCGGGGATCTCCTGGTTGCAGCAGCGGCTGCAGAAGATCTGGCCACACAGCCTGCAGTGGTGCCTGCGGCGGAAGGTGGTGAACTTCTCGTTGCAGTCGTAGCATTCCTTACACTGGCTGTCAGGCATCCAGTACTGCTTCAGATCGCTGTCCTGAAAGGAAACCGCCAGACAGAGCTGCTGAGAGGGTTTGGGTCAGTAAGTTACCCTGTCAACATGAGGCGAGATCTCAGAGATTTAGCTCAACTCAACCACTTAGTGTATATGAGACAAAGGTTTTGGTATTTAACTGTAAAAAATATTTCATCTTACCTCCTGCATTGTATTGTAGAACAGAACACTGGACTAAACTAATCTTAACTTGAGAGTTAATCGCCTTATTTTACATACAAACCTGTGCCTAGAAAAAACATTTAATCACTATATTGTCATATCACCATTACCATTGTTTGTGTTGATGACGAATTACCACATATGTTGGTGTGTCTTATTTTGATGCAACTAATCTAAAACTTCGCCTGATTCCAAATGTCTTCATAATAAACCTTTTTTTACGACATTTCTGGAACTTTAATGTGATATTTTTTATGGTTTTTCTTTTCTATTTACATCTTATATTTTAAGGGTAGAATTTAATCTTGTATAACTGGCTATCCAACCATTATGGGATTAGCAGTGTTTGCCTACATATTGTCTCTGAAGTCCAGATATTGAGCTATTAGCATGTTGTGAAAGCAAATAAACTATCATTTGGCAACAGAGTCTTTGTTCAGAGGCTTATTCAAATTCATTAAGAGACTGCTACTGGGGATACCGGCCACAATTATTTATTCACCAACGCTCAAAAGATCAAGGAATATATCTTGCAGACGATAAGAGCTCCACTAATAAGAATTTTATGTTTACCTGTTAAATTTTTGTTGATTATTTTCTAATCTACTTTAACTCACAGCAAATCATTAGGTTTATGTTGACAAAAATGTTTGCTGAAACCCTTCAGAGCCAGCTGCTCCCGAGGGCTCAGTACCTGACTCTTTCCCTCCATGATTTCCTTCAGCCTCTTCAGGGCGGTGCGAAGTTGCACAGCAGTGCGAGGATCGTGGCCGCTCAGAGACGCGTCAGACTTCCTGCTGCCGTCTGGAATCATGCAAGGCAGGGTTCAGAAATCCAAACAGAAACATTAAATGCTTAAGTTAATAACAGCATCTTTACTGGTGTCAAATCTTTGGACGAATTTAAGCTCAAATCACGTTGCAGTCAAGTCTTTTTAGGTAATGGGCAGAAAATGTATTGACAATGCCCTTTAAAACCTGGTGAGTAGCTTTTGTAAAAGTTGCAAAATGAAATAAAACAGAAAAAAGGAAGGATTTATAAAAACAGGAGAAGCGGGTTAGCTTGTAAATCAAAACAATACAATTATTAGTTCCTGGATGAAAAAAAATTAAAAATTAAGGCAAACCAAACACTAATAGAAAGCTGTGTGCAAATGTCAGACACACTCCATGCACTAAGACACACACAACAAACAGTCTGAGGACATCTCTTAGCGTGGTTAAGAGCTAAAAGCATCTTAGTAAATCCACACAGTGAAGAGAACCCTCACCTGGCCAATCCACTGCAATACGAACAAAACAAACAAAAAAGACATGAGATGTTACTGCCTCAACCTGCAATTTTCAAAATAACTGTAATCCAAACAGTTCATCTCTAAACTGCTGTTGATACGTCTCTACAGCAAAGCACAGATCACAGCTCTGAGAGATCATGCTACCCGGGTCAACCTCTACAGGCCTCCAGGCTTCACAGGTTGATGAGACGGCAGGAGTCTGGTAGTTAGAAATGTAACGTTCATCAACTGGGCAGAGGCTGGAATGTGTTGAAATAGTGAGAACAGCAGTAGGAAGACGGATGAAAAAAGCCAAAGTATCAAGGAAATGGAGAAACAAAAATGACAACCATAGAAAAAGAAAAGAGGAAAACAGATGAAAGGAAACAAGGGACTCTTAAGGAATGGAAACAGCAACAGCTTCGCAAGGACTGTGCAACACGTGTTCCTCGAGTCAGCAGCTCATCTAAAGAGACGGTTCACAAGCTTTCTGTAATAGAACAGGACTCCAGGGAAGACAGGCACACACACACCTCCAACACATTTAATTGAAGTTTAAATCGTTCTAGAAAACATTCAAAGAAAGATCCTGGCCTCATCTACACCAAAGAGGGTTCAGCAAACAAGGAAGGAGACAAGCAAGCGTTAGCAGCTGTTCCTGTAGGTTTATGAAACCATTGTTAAAGAATCATGGGAACTATGTGTTTTTAAAGCTCGGAGCTGCTTTGATTGATCCGTTCGCATATTAGTCAGTGGACAGACACTCTAAAATAATGATGGGAAATCGGATGTTTCACCCAAAAGTATTTTAAAAAAATGGATCCTGGGAAGCTAGCAATCTTGAATTTAAAAGACAGCATGCACCCTGCAGAAGGAGAGTGAGAGCACTTCCTCCTGAATCTGATTGGTTGTTCCTGACAGGTAGTGGTAGAGCCAGAGAAGCTGATTTTTTTATCTCTACTGCAGGAGTTTGAACAAATATGTAAAAGAAAAATGCATTTTTATAGGTAAAGATTATAGATCCTTTCATTTACTCTGAGGTTTAACAAGTTTCTTTTGCTTCCTCCGAATCTCGGCTAGTTTGAATGTGTCGTAAAAACAAACCAAGAAAAAAAAGCTTTTCTTATAAATAGCTTCTTGTGTGCCTGATACTGAAAGTTGATAATCGAGTCTTGCGGCACTTAAAATGCTGGGACAGAAAATAGATCATTTGTTCATTTCAATCCAACATTATTGCAGTTCAATATACTTAAGGTTGTTCATCTGATCTACCTGTGAGCCCACTACAGGGTTTTACACGAGACCGTACAGTGAAGACTAGATAGTAAAAGACTATTAAACATATTTGTTGGAAGGACTGGCGAGGAAGCTGAGCGCTGCTTCACAAGTTCTCATGTCCATGGACCTTGACTCTTAGATCTTCAGGGCAAACTCCAGTACTGAAGCCGAGTTAGAGCTCTTTAGTATCAATTAGTTAGGATTCAGAGACATCTTTTAATCTTAGCTGCTGCTTTTTTACAAAATTGCCCTTTTTGTTTCGATATATCTGTTGTCTAAGTGCGACATCAGAGGAATAATTTAACAAATATCAGTAAGGCTGTACTTTAGCATCAAAATGATTCACTCTTTAGTTGGGATATAACAATTATTATGTTTTTAAGAAAGACTGTAAGGTCAAATTGTTTTTATATGTTTCTATTAATGTCTTTCTACTAAGTGTCCACTGACTTTAACCACAGAGTTAAAATAACTTCTATATTTCAGTTTTTCTAAACGTTTCCTGTAAAACAACCGATATTTATACTCTACAATTAGTGGAATACATAAAGCTGATCAGTACTTTGAATCCCACAGTCACCAAAACAACTGAACGGCTATACTCCACATCAAAAACCAGGAACCTGAACAACTAAAAGAAACGTTAGTTTTCATTCTACTCCCCAGAGATTAAAAACAACAAATATGCAGAACATGTAAGAAAAAATATGATTAGATGGAATAGAAACATTTCTGAGTTGTGTCTGTACAGATCTATTCAAAGTCTTATCGTTGGTCCCTGATTGGTTCGGCCATGCCAGGACGGAGGTGTAAAGGCTAACAAATTTAAAGAACCAGTAATTCAATCAATAAACATGTGACAAAGAAAAGATTTAATCACTTTTGTTCCTTTTCTTTCTACTTAGCTTGCAAAAAAGCAAATGAACCAAAAAAAAACACTTAGCAAAAACAACCTTTTACATTTCCTGACAGGACAGAAACTTTAAGAAATTAAATTCACAAACTCTGAGTGGAAGATGTTTCTGCTACAGGAGAAATGATTGCTTGTGACTAAAAACCCCCAAACATCCTAAAACTACTTAAAACAATGTAATGTCTGATGTGTGTGTTACCAGAAACAGTCGATGTACGTCTGAGGATATCGGGATGTTGCTTCCCATGCGTCCTGGAGTTGTGCACGGAGTGAGAAGGACTGGAGGACAAGCTCCGCCTCTCCGACTGTCGACGAGAGGGAGGGACATGCGTCCGCTCTGAAACCACGATTGTAGGACGGTCCTCTTCTGGACACAAAAGTTACACACACACGTTATCAATCTCTATCCACGCAGGACTTTCCATTGACTTCTATTCATTTGTCATAGATTTCTATAGCCTAACCGTAACCTTAAGCATGTCCAACCCTAAACCTAAGCACTTATTATATTTTATTACACTTTTTAAAAGGAAATCAAATCCTAGGTAAGAACAAGCTTTTTTCAAGAGTTTGGATCTTCTCTAAGATTTATTTCTCTGTAGGTCAAAGGACGTCTTCAAGCTTAGATTATGCCAATGTACAATGAAGTTGAAACGTAAAAAGAAAAGGAGATTGTCTTTTTTCTAGATCTCTTTTACTGCTAACTATTCAAAAACAAACAAACAGTAACAACAGATTGAAGTCAGGAGGGATGTAACTGGATGCTTTAATAAAACACTTCAGACCTCAGAAACGAGTCATGCGGCGCTCAGATCGCCTGGCTCAGATGCAGACAAACATTATCCGTCACATGACTTCAAGTGAGCCCGTTACAACATCTGACGTAGATTAAGGGAACATAATAAATATTTAACAGAGACTTTGGAAAGTCACTCAGATTTATATTAACATGATTAACAAATAGACCAGATGTTGAGGTTTAAAGGATGATGCATAAAGCTCAGAGGGTATTTTCCAGGCCAAAATTAAAATACAAACAATTTGCAATATAACCAACAATCAAAACCCAACAGAATTATTACATTTATCCTTAAAAAAATTAAAAGCTAAAAAAAACACTGTTTGTTACGAGGTGACCTGCTGGGTCTGCCTGTCACTCAGCTGTCGCTCACAGCAAAGCGGCTGATTTTCAGACATATGTCAAAGTAAATAATATCAGTGGATATGATCAGTATCACGTGCAGATAAATTAAGAGAATATGAGCAATTTGGGCATTTAATTATTTAATTTCCCTTTGGGATAAATAAACTATTTTTGATTTGATTTGGTGAATCTTTCCAGTCGCGGCCCAAAAATCACAGCAGTGACTCAACAAGTCACAAAAGACTTCACAACAACACCCAAAGAAGTGCCAGTCACCGCCTGCTAAGGTCAAAGGTCATCCCTGCATCACAATGAAGAGATGGTAAAAGATAGGCGGGATAAAATCTCCTGCTGAGCAAAACGACCATTAAGGCTCATCTTCACTTTTCCACAGTGGATTTTGATAATCACTAAAACTTTTGGGACAACATTCAAACAAGAATTAAACTTATTGGGACTATAGAAGTTATTGGAAGCTATGTGTCATAACGTAGATTAGGATCTGTGTAAAGTTTGAGGTACTAAGTTTAAAATTTTTATGGTAAAAAAAAACAAAACAATTTCCCAATTTTGTTATGCATCTCTGGTTATGGACAGCATGAAGAAGCAGATTTTGATGATGTGGTGAAGGGGAATGTTGGAGCTTCTTAAAGAGACAAATGCTAATTTTAAGGTGTTCGATAGAAAGTCGCATTTTCTTCTAGATATTTTTGACGTTTACAGCAACTCCAAACCAACTAGAGGAAACACAGTTACTAGATTGTGATATAAAAACGCACCATGAGCCTAGACAATAAATAACACCCTGATTAAAAAAGGCTTTTTGTGCATGAAGATAATCTAATACGATTGTTCCCTGTAAAGACTGATTGCTAGTTATCACTTAGACTTGGGTGTAGTCATGTGGGTTTAGTGAACACCCCAATTTAAGAACTGCCTTTTATGTTTAGTCGTGTCCTCTTTGCTTAATATTTAACCCAAAACACAAAAGTATGAAGAAATATGCATAGAAATAAGAAATGAGGAAGGGGACAAACACTTTTTGGCACCATAGTGTGTGTGTAGACTGTGTGTGTGATGGTGTACATGTGTTTCTAGAGTTAGATGCACATGTTTAGCATTTATCTTTCAGTTCAGATCTACACAGAACAGAAGCGGTGCCATGTCGGCTGGATTTGTTTAATAGAGTTAATACTGCAGGGATCCGTAGCCGTGAAGTGAGCCAGGACACATTTTCTTACCTCTGGCTCCATAAACAATCTTTACCTTTGTTGCTGAAACGAAACAGGTTGACGAATGAGCTGTAGGCCGAGCGGAGGGGAGGCTCATCCTGCTCCGGGGTTAGGGGTTTAAAGTGAGTCAGGTGGGAGGGGCTGGTGGCAGAGGAGACAGGCGGCTCGATGTTCCACTCGGTTGACGAAGACGACGAGGATTTGTCATCAGCAGCCATGGTGCCGCTGCTGCGGCTGCAAAGGAAACATACCGAGATAAAAGCAGAGACTCTGTGTTTGTAACATGACGGGCGTCAGTAAGTTCAAACATCATATTTTCTATAACCTGTTGTGTTTTTCTACACAGATCAAGACCTGAAAACACAAAATCAGATTACCCCAATTTCCGTGAAAGCTATAGATGTTAGTCTGTAGAGGGTATACGTCAAAAATCAGTAATAGTTGAACATTAAAAAAGGCTTAGAAGAAGGTATTATAGGTATTTGAACCTTTAAAGTAGTTAGTGGCCAACAGGAAATAAGAACAGGAAACCTTTCTTCTTAGTTTACTTTTCGTTTTCTTGTATCTATGCTAATAAACTAAGTTTGCAGGACTGCTAGCTTACAGCTTCACACAAATCACAGGTACATTCCTCTGCCAGACACCTGCTGTGAGGAAATCCCTTCAGGCGGGTCAATCTTATGTGTCCAGATCACAGAAAAACCTTGTAACTACTGTACGAACCTGCCGTCTAACGCTGCACTTAGACGTGGAGAGAGAGATCCTCCAAAGTCAGCAGGAAATCCGGGTTGATTCCTGCTAGTCTGGTTCCTAAGAGCTCTGTGTCTCAAACTAAAAAAGGGAATCCTTGGTAACACTTGTTTTTACTTCCCTAAAATATATTCTTGAAAAGGGAACAAAGAGTTTCCTCAGTTCTGCTCCACCCATCAGCTCCAGCTCACATCCCTGCTACCTTCTGGCTCCAAACCTGCCCCAACAACTGGCTCCACGGATGATCAGAACTCGTGACCGGAAGGGTCTGCTGAGACCGTTAACTTCCGCTTCTGAGACCAGCGGGAGCAGGACGGCCAGCCTGCGCTCACAGTCTGAAAAAGGCAACAGTGTTGGAGGAGGAAATGAGCACTAAGCATGAGTGACTGGACCGCTCAACTCATCATGTGACCAAAACAGGACCAAAAGCTGAAGAAACAAAGTCCTGGACCCGGAAAAATGAAAGCACCGCCCTGTCGCAGAGCCACGGCTCCCCCGGGTCACGGTCAGTGTCGCTGAGGAGCTGATTCAGCTCTCTGTGTTCGTATCAGTCACTGATTCAGCTCTCTTGTGTTCGTATCAGTCACTGATTCAGCTCTCTTGTGTTCGTATCAGTCACTGATTCAGCTCTCTGTGTTCGTATCAGTCACTGATTCAGCTCTGTGTGTGTATCCGTCACTGATTCAGCTCTGTGTGTTCGTATCAGTCACCGATTCAGCTCTGTGTGTTCGTATCAGTCACCGATTCAGCTGTGTGTTCGTATCAGTCACCGATTCAGCTCTGTGTTCGTATCAGTCACTGATTCAGCTGTGTGTTCGTATCAGTCACCGATTCAGCTCTGTGTTCGTATCAGTCACTGATTCAGCTCTCTGTGTTCGTATCAGTCACTGATTCAGCTCTCTGTGTTCGTATCAGTCACTGATTCAGCTCTCTGTGTTCGTATCAGTCACTGATTCGGCTCTGTGTTCGTATCAGTCACTGATTCAGCTCTCTGTGTTCGTATCCGTCACTGATTCAGCTCTGTGTGTTCGTATCCGTCACTGATTCAGCTCTGTGTGTT
>JAVLVB010000551.1:269151-292383 GCA_032876305.1 Orestias chungarensis | reverse complement strand
TTAGCAGGCAGTTAGCTTAGCTGGCAGTTAGGTTAGCAGGCAGTTAGGTTAGCTGGCAGTTAGCTTAGCTGGCAGTTAGCTTAGCAGGCAGTTAGGTTAGCAGGCAGTTAGCCGCGGAGGAGTTTAACATTTAGAAGGAAAACAAGACAGTTCCTGGTTAAAATGTTGACAGTCCTGGTTTAGTTTGATCCTCTTTATCTGCTTAAATGTCGTCACTTTAGCGCAAATGATTTTTGTACAATTCTAAAGTTGTTTTTCTTTCAGACGCAAAGAATCAAACTGATCTGAGTCAATTCAGACATGATTGTAGATTAGTTGCTAGATTAAACGCGTGTTTTGACTAATAAACAAACAAAAGAATCGCCAGATGATGAAGTTGGTAATCAAGATTTTTGGCTGCTATTATTTTCACAATTTACCTTCCCAAAAATCTTCCTACCCCTTTTGTTTCACATTTGAAACATTACAGGAGTTGATTGTACACTATTGGACTGTCATGGTAAACATGTTAACAATGGTAGGAGAATTAATTAAACGAAGCACAGCTAGTGGTTATTTTTGTAAGGTGTCAATAGAATTGGGAAAGATGTTTATTATCGGTAAATGGCTGTAATATTAATATTGGGTATTGGCCTAATTATCTCTTATCCCCATATTTCTAGAGTTTCTCTATTGGACTTATGTCTGGACTTTGAATGAACACATGAACTCCGGATCAGAACCATTCCATTGTGGCTCGGAGCTTATCTCTGGAAGGATAATCTCCAGATCAGACTCTAATTTATTTTCTTAGTTTTTTAGGATTGCTTTGTACTTATTTAATTATATATATATATTTTTACTTTTAACTGTGACTAGCTTGCTTGTCTCTGCTAAGAAACATTGGGGAGGCTTAATGACCTACCAAGCGCCACAAGAACAACAGCGTCCCTGTCTGACCCACCTCTTCAAATAGCATCTCCTATCCTAACTCTTACCCATACCTCTATATCCCCTCTATTCTCTCTCTGTACTTCCCTCTATCTCTTCACTGTCACCACTGACTGATTCGGGATTGTTTTCCCTACATCGTTTATAGTCAGATTGATAATAACGGTAATATTGAACACCGTTTGGATAAAAGTGTCTGCTTAATGCATAAATACAAACACATGTTAATTGCAGCACAAGTTGTTTGGATGGATTAGGATGATCCTGTAACGTTGTTGAAAACAAATTAAGTCTTCTGTCTTTCTGCAGGTTTCTGGCTTCAGAGATATCAACGTATTTATCAGTCTGGTAATGTTCCCATTGAAGACGATGACGCCCTCGAAGCCGTCGAAGCAGACGTCAGCCGTGGCTTCAAAAATAAAAAATAAAATCCTCAGTGGGTCACTCTCCATCATTTGTGTCGTGGCAGCAACTGGAAACGGAAAGACTTGGAATAGTTTTAACACCATTTCTTCCTTCCATACCAGACACCTCCTCCTTCTTCAAGGTCTCCCTGAAGACAAACAACAAGGCGCTGGCTGTTGCTCTGCAGGCCCAAAAGGAGAAGAGCCGGCAGCTCGAGATGGAGGTGGTTCTCCTACAGAAGCGGGTGGAAGCTCTCTGCTTCGAACTGGCTACCAAGAAATACAAGCAAAGGAAACTAGTGAGTGTGGCCACAGCATTAGGCACGACCTCTGCTTGTTTAGAGAGGATAAGACAATGTGAGACATGTGGTGTTTCATTTGACGTTGAACTGGTTGTCCTCCTCCCACAGCTGCTCATCTTGAAAAACTTCCACAGTCACACGCTGCAGCACCTGGACATGATGGCAGAACTCGTCTCAGACAGCGTAAGAAGGCCTCTGCATTATTCGCCGGGGGTTTTTTACGACTTCGCAGTTTTAGATATTTCTATCCTGAAATCAATCCAAACTTTGATAAATACACTTTCATTCGCGCTGCGATCTGCTAAGGCCGATTCAAGGATTCAGGAGTTTATTGTTTGGCTCTAAGAACCGAGTTATTTATTACAATTATTCAGTGATTTAATGAAAATTCTAATGTTAGAGGGCAAACTTTTAGAAGAGGGTTAGGGAGAAGTGTTTAATGCATAAATAGTCACATGTGTCTAAATTGCAAACAGTTTTTTACTTTTTAAACTGAATTTGTGACTTTTGTGATTTGCTAACCTTTGAGTTAAGCTCTTCTTTTTTTTTGCTAACTTTTACACCAGATAAGTCTGGTGACAGAAATGTTTACCTAAATGTAACATGAGGAAAATCATGTAGATTAATAAAAGGAAACTCAAAATAGATAGTTATTTTAAATATACTTTTTTATGCTCCAGAGGACCCTGAAAGTGCTTCAAACTACATTCAGGGTGATCTTTTAATCACACCAGAGATGCCATTGTAGCTAAAATTCGTTTATTGCCCAGGTTTAGTTAATGTTATAACTGCTAATTCTTGATCTATCTGAGTAGCAGGTATCTGAAATACTGAAGCTGAACATTATAGATTACATCAACCTCCATCTAAACTTTCTGAGATATGCGCTAAAATAAGTACTTCCCCATCTCTATCCAGCAGCAGCCTGCGATCACAATAGCCCGCTAGCTGCTAACTAAGCTGTAATTTCGGCAGTACTTTTTGTTGAAGTCAGATAAAGATGCCTCAGCTCTGGGCAATGCAACACAGTGATCCCACAGTGACACAGACCTGGGGCAGTTTAATACGACTAATCTCATCGCACAATTGAGCACCAAGTTTTATCAGAATATTCTCATTTATTTTAATTTTAACATGATTACATTTTCTTAAAATGTATGTAACCCATTTCAGACTCATTGATATTATCTATTGTTTTCTCAAACCCCTCAATTTAATTAGTTAATCTATAATTTATGCTGCCATCATGTCGGGTCAGTACTAATAACTACAATATCTGTGTCGGGACATGCTTACTGACAATCTTTGTCTTCCTCCAGGATTGTCTGCAGCTGTCAGAGGAACGTCGCACCAACAGGGAGAACGATGCGGGGGAATGGTCAGATGTCTCTACTTTTGTTTCTTTAGTTGTGCACCCTACAGTGTCGTAAGATCAATGGATGTAAATGAGAGCGATGGTTATAATACTGTATTCTACCTCAAACACCTCAGGCTTAAGGATCAGTTGGTGGTGCAGCCGGAAATCTCCTTCTGCACCAACAAAAACCAGGAAGCAACACTAGATCTGCCTGAGATAAACTCTCGCGCGGATATTTTTGGTTTTGTAACCAGTAGAAGTGAAACCCCTGATATTTATCATGGTTGGTGACATCCCACACTGTAGTACCAAGTATTTCACGTGTTTGCTTGTACGCTACAAATAAATGTCTTTCTCCAGAAAGCAACAATGCTGAGGAAAAGCGTT
Source organism: Orestias chungarensis (assembly GCA_032876305.1). NCBI lineage: Eukaryota > Metazoa > Chordata > Actinopteri > Cyprinodontiformes > Cyprinodontidae > Orestias > Orestias chungarensis. The sequence continues at coordinate 289,003 of JAVLVB010000551.1, read as the reverse complement.
TGAGCCAACGTGTTCAGGCTACTCCGGCAGGAACATGTCGTCCCTCCAGCAGCAGCCTGAGGACCGACGTGGAGCGGCTGTCCAGGGTGTTATCCCAGACCAGCTTTGACAGAAACCCTATCGTCCCTCCTCAGAACATTCAAACACAGGAAATCTCTGCACCGGGCTTTTCTCAGGACGGTAATGCTCCAAGTGTTTCTGCCTCAGAAACCTCGCCTCAAGAAACACAAACAGACAATACTGTGCTTCTTAATTCAACAATGGAGATTACTGTGATTAACGCTGCGGAAATCGTTGCCGTGGAAACTAAAGCCAAGAAAAAAGTTCCTCACTCCAGGCCCAACGGCACAAAGAAAGCCACAGATCAGGGTTCCAGTCCGAATGGCTCTAATCAGAGACCAAAAAATAAACCAGACGTTTCTACACTAAAGAATGAACATCCTCCAGAAGATAAAAACCCAGGAGTCCTTGGAGTTCAGTTAGCAAAAATACTCAAAGAGAATGTGAAAAAGTCAAGTATACCAAAACTTGCTAATCATCAGAAGGCATCTAAGAGCAACGCTGGTGCATGTGACGCTGCCTCACGGGAATTAGACGATTATTTTTCTGATCCTAAAGTTTGTTCTTTGAAAGCCAGCGTCAGTGAAGCCAAAGAAGGTTCAAGTTCTAAAATCACCTACAGGAGGTCCAGAACTAAGGCTAGGAGGTGCTCTGCAGCTATCCAGAAGATCCCGTCAGCTCCGGAGCTTCTGCTGTCTTTTGATGAGGAAAGCCGACAGAAGGTCCAAAATGAAGAGGAAGCAGAAAACCGAAAGCCATCCCAACCACACGAGTCCATATTCCATCCAGAGGAGGTGGCAGGTTTGGATTTAGAGATAAATCTGCCTCCTGAAGGAAGGAGGAAGACACAGACCAAACCAAGATGCAGAGGAACGTTTGTCATCTCTGTTTCCAGAGACAGTAACTCTTCAGATCTAAACTGTGACCTTATACGACCTGGAGAGCTTCACTGTGAACCAGATGAGCTGAAGAATGTTCTGACTGAAAGCTATGGGATGCAGCTTTTACATTCAGGCCAGTGTACAGAGACCCGCGGTGCTTTAAAGCGCCCTCTGGTGGAAACCACAGAGAATAGTGTTGAGGTCCTGCCAACTGATCAGTGCGAACATTCAGGTTCCGAGTACCACAAACATAAAAAGTCCAGAAGAGAAGAGGCTTCGGGATCCAGGAAAAAGAAGAATTTGTCGCGTGAGAGATGTCCGGAGGGTTCTGATACTAGGGAGGAGAAAAAAACGAAGAAAAAGAAAAAAGTTTCCTCTGAAAATGAAGCGAGCCTCCATCCTGTCTCCAGAGAAGAGTCCCTTCTCTGCCGCTCTGACGCTGGTGAGGGCAGGAAAGAAGCTGAAAATGATCATGACATCAATGAAAGCCCCAATAAGCCGAAACTCTCCAAAGAAGAAGATGATCCAAAACCGCGCAGGAAGACCAAGATGCACACCGAAACTAGAAATCCAAGGAAGACATTCGTCTCCCACAGACGGAAAACTCAAGACAGGAGTAATAGTCTTTCTCTGAATGGCACACAGACGTCTGGTGATGAGACCTCTCACCAGGATGCCGGATTTCTACTAATGGATGTCCAGCCGCCATGGCTGCCTGGAGACCTCAGCGCTGTGGAAACAGAACCCAACTCTCTACTCAGTTCTTCTACTTGGAGCCCATCGTCCAGGCTGCCGATGACTGATGAGCCGACAAGAACCTCACCAGGTGGGTGTTTGACTGTCTATATCGGTCTACCTGAGTAGACTCACCCTGAACTGGGGGAACACTATAAACCCATTATCTATGAAGTCTAATATTGGATTACGTAACATAATGTTTTCACTGTGCATCGCAGAAGGAAAAGTCCTAACGATGGTTACGAACACTCTGACATGCCCAGATGGTGAAAACGAAGGAAGAAGCAGGAGAAGAAAACGTGTGGTCAGTTATAAGGAGCCGCCACTGAAAAGGTGAGAACATCGTGTTTGGACTGACTGGGATGACGCAGGCTGTTTGGACTGACCAGTTTTTTTAAAATCTTTTATTAATAAGTGCATGTGTATAAGTAATGGACTTGTGATATACTATTGCACTCATTGTCATGGCTTATTTGCTATGCTCGTCCCTCTGAGGGCTTTTACATAGACAATAATTAAAATACAGAATCTTAACATCTAATTGTCAGTCCAATAATGAGGTTACATTTAAAATGAAACAAGTAAGTTAGCACCATTTGAATTTACTGTTTATTAGTGAATCAATCAAGAAATGCAAAGTGTAATTGACATTGATGTTGCCCATGGCTGCAATAAACATGAAGTATATTTTTAGTAGAATAGAAATTAGAAAATCAGAACCTATATGTCCTATCTCTTTTTTTGGAAAAGCTAAAAACCAGCTCAAAAAAGGGTAAAAATCTGTATCTGTGTAAGGAGGGAAGATTTCAGCTATCAAGTTTTGCATAATTACTTGGCAACTTCTCATCTGTTTGCAAAATGGTCCAGGAAAGAAATTCGACTGACCCTGAAAAGTTAAAACTGGTCCAAGGTCTCTCAGGCGGGATGACAGAACTGTCCAAGTTATTATAGCAAATAATCAATGTGTCACAAAAGAACTGAGGATTAGAGAAAAATTAACTGTGACGCTAACAGGAAGCAGTTATTTTCCAGGTCTGTCATATTACATAAATACAACCTACCTGGAGTACCTACAAGTACAAGATGCTCAGAGCTCAGACAGATTATCTGGGTAGGGAGCACTGAAATCTGACCTCCACAAAACAAAATACACAAGATGAAGAAGCATCTAGAATTTAACAAGGAACACATTCAAAAGAGCCTTGTAATTAATCAAATACAAGTATCTGTTGTTGAAGAGTTTAATTTAGGACGAATAATTCATTGGAGTGCAAACAAGCTTTTAAAACATTGTTTTGTTTTTTTAAAAAGGAAATTAATTAAAACCGGAATTGAATTCAGTATGAAGAAATTTGAAATGTTGTTTTCAAACCACATTTCCCAGCTCCAGGTTTTATGTACTGGTAGTGACTCAAAGGACAGGATGGATTCACCATTGGGGTGATATAACAAACATGTGCTTGTTGGAACGGTTCAGGTCTAAGCTGGGATCAGAATCAACTCCTACTCAAACCTACTGCCAGTTATAAGGGACACTTTCTTTAGACAGTGTCCAGGAACAAACCTGCCTCTTTCAGAAGGATAAGGAGTTCATGCAGGACGATGCTTCATCACATGCATTCGGGTACTTCTCTGGGTTACGAGCCAGTTAAGACTTTTAAGACCAACTGATCACATGGACCCCTTGATCTCTAACATGAGCCCAACTGAGAACCTGTGGACAGTTGCCAAACAAGAGATTTCATTGAGTCTGTGGTTTTTAAAGCATCACGTTGTCTAACTCAGATGTGTCATCGTCACAGATGAGTCCAACCACCAAATTGTTACCATAGTAAAAAAATGCTAACTTGTAATTGATCTCTTGACCGTTTACCAATGTAGCATTCAGTTACCTGATCATCCCTTATTTTATTTTCTCTTATAGAACACGGGTCCTTTTTGTTTTGTCTGTACCAGGTAAATTGATGCGGTCATTAGTGCCTGTATCAGATTGCTCTGTTGTGTTTTCTAAGAACTAGTGTCAGACGTAAACATCAGTTACTCCTGAGCCTACCAGGTAATTACTAGTTTTCCAGATATCACAACCAGCTCATGGTTTGTCACATCATCAAGCCTCTGTTTTTTTGTTATGTTATTATTTAATTTCATTAAATTATCTTTTTTTTTTTTCTTCCCAAACAGCAAAATAAGGCGTGGAGATAAATTCACAGAAACCACCTTCCTGAGTTCTCCGGTGTTTAAAGACAGAAAGAAGAAGAAGAAGCAGCAGCAGAAGACTGCAGGCCGTGCAGTGGAAGAACAACTAACACTTCCTTCTGTGTGAAACATCCAGTGTTCTGGTTTACTGCAGTATTTCCAAGAGATCTCTGGATACTTGTCATTTTAACCTTTGTGGAGTTAAGACTTTTTTTTATTTATTATTATTTGGTTCATTTTTTGTATGTCTTATTGTTGTAGTCATTTGCGGTTGTAACAGTTGTTTGCTCCTGATGCGCCCCATAGGAGGCTAGAAGTGAATAATTCAGTGAAGGCCGCTAACCCGATACTCACTGTGATATTCAGCTGCACAGGTTAAAGACTTTGTGTAGACAGCCATGTTTAGGATTGGCTGTGAGCATGCCAAGTAAAGATCACCAAACTCGGCTTTCTGCTCAAACGGCTTTTGTTGTGAGTACAAATCCTGGCATATTCCATTTGTTTAACTTTGTTTTTGTTCCTATTAAATACGTTTTTAGGAGCCATCAGCCTCTGAGTTTGTTCAGTTTTTCCTTATTTAGTATTTATCTGTGATCAAACCTGTTACATGTCAATCAGAGAACTCCACATAACCTCATGAGTTGTTTATAGCTTTAGTGCTCATACTTATTTAATAAGCAAGATTTATTATTTTATTTATCTTTTTTTTAAGATATTTCTTTTGAATTTAAATCAAACCTTTCGGTTTTTAAGGTAGATTTTCATTTGATGCATTCTTGTAGGGTGTGAGCTTCTGCATCGGTTTTGGTAGGTGGACTGAACTTGCATAGCTGTCCTAGTCATCCGTATTCCAGAACTCAAACACATTTATACCCCAGTATGATTATCAATAGGCATCTTTGGCTTAACTGCATATCGACATGTGACAGGAAGCAGTTGTAGATTTTTACAGGCGGAGGTTTCACATAGAAGTGCGGAGGAATTTTTATTGTTATCTGCAGCTAAGATCTTGGTCCTGATCTGGTTCTGCGTGTACTTACTGATATTGAAAAATTACTTTATAAATGAGGAAAATTTAATTTCCCTTCCAAATTGTATCTCCTTGTTGAGCCGTAAAGCTGATTTCTACAAACAAATTTAAAATGGGAAGTAGATCTCGAGGTCACAACTGATGAACAACTTTGGTTTATATCATAAACGTATGTATTTAACATTATGGGTGTCCTGATACAGCTTAACTTTCCATATGACACCAATATTTCAGTCTAGCCTGATATTGATATTCAACCAATACAACGTTAGCATGAATCAAACAGACTATTACTTTCATTTTATATTAGTTTAAAAAAATAAATGACATGTTTTGCTAATGGTTGAGCTGGAAAGCTGATCTCAGTTATTTAGGCTGACATATTCCAATATTTATTTTTTGGCTGAAATTGGACCAGTATATGATATGAATATTGGATCGGACATCCTAAAATTAACCCAAGAAAAATCTCACTCATTCAAACCTAAAGTATAAGAGATATGCTTATACTTATATATATATGATTATGTACAAAGAGGATTTCTTTGTACATAACCAGAAAGATCCTTTCTGGCATGATACCTGTTCCACTTTAACCAATACTTTAAAAGTTAATGTTCTGCTGCATCTGGGAGTCTGTCTCCTGGTAAGATTGCTATGTTACTACCCTACAGAGCTCGCTAAAAATTAAAAAATTAAATTCATGTAAATTCCCTTGAGTTTAGCTAAAAAGTGTGTTACAGTACCACGGAAACAAGACTCCCCTCCTTTGCTTGTAAGGTGATTTTCTCCACTGAATACCTGCTTTCCTCAACATAAATTACATATTGTTTAAGAAATGAAATCTTTCAGAAGAATTGTATCTCTGGTCCCAAATATTTGCATATTAGTACAAGGTTTCTTTCTCAAAAAATCTTATTATTCTCCATTTTAGAAAAACAAAGAAAAGATACAAAAAGGATTAGATTTGCGTCTAAAAAAGAAGTTTGGATTTCTGCTACCACGGCAGTGGTATTGACCTAAAGATGCTTTGGTCTTTGGAATACAATAATGTGTATTAAAACATTAGAAGACGGTAAAACACCAATTGTAAATACTAAAGAGCAACATATAAAATATTAAAAGGCTTTGTCGTATTCAATTATATAGAACCATTAGAATCAAACTGAAGAAATATAGTTTGCATGAGATGGCAAAGTATGTACCAACTTTTAATTGTCTTTGGGTAAACTAATGACTTGTCCAGATTATTGTCTGTTGAGAGATAAGTTCTTTCATTACCCAGAACAGAATTAACCAAGTATAGATCATGAAAAGATGAACTAAATAACTCATTCAAAATTCCGTCTTAAAAGTTTCCCAAAGAGAAAACATAAGAACGCTGGATTACTGAGATGTTTGGTAGTAATATACCCTTTCTGGAAAATCATTTGTGTTGTATCAGCACAAACAGCTAATACCAACTGCTAAGTTTGGTGTTGGAAGGAAGAGAGTAGTGGGGAGTGATATAAAATAATGTAGCAAGAATACGTTTACAGTGAAGCAAATGACCTGAACCAGGACAACAATCAAACTCTACTTAAAAGTATGACTGTCACTTTACTGTGTCTGTAGGACTGTTACCTCGAAAACAGTCAGAAAATGGAGGCAAAGAGGCTGAAGAGAGACGTTGAAGTACTCATGTAAGCTGATCTCAAAAACTCCAGATTGTGTGAGGAAACTTTTAAAAACTGGACAGACGAATGTTCTTCTCCCATCCAAACAGAGGTAATTACGTTGGTAAGAAGATTCGAGAAAGATCCTTTGACCCAACTGGGAGGGGGAGCTCCACAATGCTTGATGACCTGGTAATAATTCTGCATGCAGAACAGCACTGCTCCACTATTGGATGTTCTCCATGATGAACGATGCTGGTATCTATATGTGTCATTACAGGCTCACTATGATCTTGCCATTGGTGTTACCTTGAGGTGGTTGAACAGGGATGGTCATGATGTGCTTGACACAAACATGTGAGTATTACAGAACATCTCTAGGGATCATTTGGCTGTCCTAAGAAAGATTAATCACTCATCAGCATGTCATGCCTCCCAGTCAGAAAGCAGCAATCTCTGGTGTTTAAGGCAACTTAAACTGGAGATCATGAAACAATAGTTTAACATGTTTTAGTAGAACATAATGGATTAAGTGTCAAGTCTAAAAACAAAGTGATGTGATTCTGTTGTTCTTTTATGGGAAGGCTCAACTTTCATAATATAGTTTGGTGCTCTCAGGTAGCAGTTTGTTTTTATATTCAATATCACCAAGGCATGTGGTGTCTGCTGTCCTTTACTTCCTGTTTTCACTGACTGTCACATGCTTTAGCAGCTGTCTGATAACTCTACCATCCAACTCATAATACTCCCGCTAGGTCCTGTGATCATTATACTTGATGTTTCAACTATTGCAAGGTGAATTATGTAAAATTACTGGCACCGCTAGTGATTGTATGTGGTAGGAAACGACACAGGTATCTCTTAAGTCACTCTATGTAGGAGTATAGTTACCTTTTTATACCTTATAGAACACATAAAATATCTTTATTGGCATTGCAGTAATCAAACAAATCAAACTGCTAAGCACATCAAATGTAAGTCTTTCAACATAGCTTCCTCTTTCCTTAACACTATAGTGGAGCAAACTGGAGATTAAGAGGTCCTAAGTGCCCAAACTGCTTAGAGGAAGAAGCAATGATCCTGTCTTCTTTCGCCGGAATTATTATGGTAGGTATGTTTGTATAAATGTAACATCACTTAGCTAAAATATATAAACACCTTAAACCTTCATTTGAATAAGGTACCAATCCAGATCAGATGCAAAATGGGGCTTGATAACTAATTTGCACAAGATACCTAGAGGTCAATGACCTCTGAAATATCAAATGCAAACAGAACCAGTACAAGGAAATGAAGCAAGAGAAGCAAATGAAACAGGAGAACCTGATATTTTACTGTATCAGGCATTTGAGCTTTTCAGAAATACACTATGTTGTTAGGATAAAATTTAATAGTAATGGATGAGTTCTAACTTTACATGTTTACCTTCTGCAACCATTGGCTTTTATTTGTAGCTGCTGTGGTCAGTATGCATACTGACCACAACAGATACACTTCATTACATGTCATAAAATGCATTTCAGCAGCTACATAACAAGAATGCACTTTTTGGGGAGAAAAGAGGAATCAAACAGACAAAAAAAAAGCGTGATGCTACAGCAGCAGGTTATAGCTCCTATCAAAATTGCTTTATGTGTTTCAGAGCAGCCTACCAGTGGAGGAGATCTTTGCTCTGTACAGATGTAAGCCAGCTGCTTCATATCCCCACCATCAGTCCAAGGTACAAAAGTAAACTGGACTGTATGAAACCTGAATATGTGTACAAACTGGCATTTGTTATTTGCAAATTAAAGATTTTGTTATCTATATTTTGTAAAAAATCTCTATCCTTGTCTCTCCTTTTTCCGTTTGAAATAAAGGGGTCTATTGTATGTCCCTATACGCTATCCTACCATCCTTTTGCAATGCTCCAATCTTACAAGGCCGTACAACACTCCAAGAAGCACAGTAAGTCTGAATACTTACACAATAAATCAGTTTATTTCATGATTGGATTATTCATTCAGTTTGTTTGTTTCTATTTGATTAAAGTGAAAAGGATTTGTTGTGTTGGTCCTTCAACAGGTTCTGCTCGTTCCACATTTTTGTGTTTTGGTAATACATGCCTGAAATCTAACAACTGGTTGGATTCATAATGATTTATGTATAAATACAGTTGACTATTATCAGCATAAAAGTGGAAATGTATACTGTTGTTTGATGATTTTACTCTTGGGCAGCTTATATATAGTATTTATAGAGAACTGGGTCAAGTACAGAGCCCTGTGGTACTCCACACAACTGGAATCTATCAAATAGATAGATTCTATCAAACCAGCCTAGTGCTATTCCCTTGATCAATACAATGTTTTCAAGCCTTTCTATAAGGATATTGTAATCAACTATATCAACAAAAGCACTGAGTCCCAACAGAACTGGAATAGAAACAAGTCAAATATCTGAAGCCATGAGAATATAGTTAATAACTCTGTTTAATTTCTATGATGAGATCTGAAACCCGACTGAAACTCTTCAAAAGGGTAATAATTCATCTGATGCTCTCTCAGTTGATTAGCAACAATTGTTTCAAGCATTTTAGATAAATGAGAAAAAAAGGAGAAGTTTCTTAAGTAAGGGTTAATAGCTACCTTAAAGGCTCTTTAGACATATCCATTTATTAAGAAGAGATTAATCATATATCGAATTGGTGTACCAATCAATCAAGAATAACATACAAGCTATAACATACAAGTTTTAGATGTAGTCAATATTATTTTAGTTCAGAGAGCTCAGTTGGATCAAAAGGTAAAGATGAGGCTTTAAAGCTGCCAAGAGCTGCCTCATTTACTAAGAAGGTAGAAGTGATGTTTGGGAGGATTTTTCATTTTAACTGAATACATTTGTTTTTTGAATGACTAATAAACATTAATCATTTCAAAGGATGGATTGAACAGAGCTCTGTGACACGTTTAAAGTTAAGGATATTGCTTATGACTTAAGGGGTGTCAAGTCAAGTTTATGTTTATGCATCTAGCAGACGCTTTTGTCCAGAGCGACTTACCAAGAAGACACAGTTGTTATCAATCTGGCCAGAAGCTATCTAGAGAAAAATCCTATATCAGAGTCAGTGGTGACAGTGAAGAGACACAGGGAAGTACAGAGAGAGTAGTAGAGGGGGTACAGAGGTATGGGTAAGAGTTAGGATAGGAGATGCTCTTTGAAGAGGTGGGTTTTCAAGAGTTTCTTAAAGACAGACAGCGACGCTATTGTTCTTGCGGCGCTTGGTAGGTCATTCCACCATCTTGGAACATAACAAAAAAACAGTGCGGATTGTCTTAAGCATGGTTTAGGCACTGCTAAGTGACAATCCATTGATGACTGAAGTAATTGAGGTGTGACATAAGCTTTTGCAAGAGTATTCAAGTAGATAGGAGCTGTACCTTTAAGCACTTTGTAGGCTAGCATTAGGGTCTGGAATTTGATGCAGGCAGTCAGGGGTAACCAGTGAAGCTCAGTGAACAGAGGGGTGAGATGAGATCTTTTTGGCTGATTGAAAACCAGACGTGATGCCGCGTCCTGTATCATTTGAAAGGGTTTTACGGTACATGCTGGGAGACCAGTCAGGAGTGCGTTGCAATGGTCAAGGTGGGAGATAACCATAGACTTAACCAGGAGCTGGGTAGCATGTTGGGTAATGTATGGCCATATCTTACTTATGTTCAGTAATACAAAGCAACAAGATCGAGAAACATAGGCAATATGACCTTTTAAAGGTCAGCTGGTTATCAAGCATTACACCTAGGCTTCTTGCTGCCTCTGAAGGAGTGAGAGACAAGGATCCAGTCTAGATGTAAATATTGTAGTATATGGTTGCTTTGGCTGAAAAAACAAGCAGTTCAGTTTTCGAGAGTTTCAGTTGGAGGAAATAGGCTTTCATCCATTTTGTTTTGTCAGACAGACAGTCTGAGATGCGTGCTGAGACCGTGTGGTCATTGGGTGGAAATGACAAATAGAGCTGGGTTTCGTCAGCATAACAGTGGTTTGAGAAACCATGTGAATGAATGATCTGGCCCAGTGGACGTGTATATAGCAAAGAGAAGAAGTCCAATGATCGAGAGTGTAGACAGAAGGATGTCATGATTGACTCTGTCAAATGCAGCCGATAAGTCGAGAAGTCCTAAGGACTTCGCAGTTGCTCTCGCCTCTTTTAAAGCTTCTGTCACAGACAAGAGATGTTACAGTGGAGTGGGCCCTTTTAAAACCCAGATTGGTTTGTACCTGAGTTGGTGGGAGAGAGGTTTTCTTGAGCAGCGGTGTAAACAAAGCTTGCCTGTATGATTTAGGATATGTCCCTGTTGTTTGCGACGAATTGATCAAATGTGTGACTGCTGCTGTTACTGTAGGAGCAATAAACTGTAATAGATTTGTAGGTACAGGATCCAGAGGGCATGTAGTAGGACGTCTACATGTGAGAAGTTTAAACTCTTTTTAACTGCTGCAGATCAGAAGCTGAAGAGATGGCTGTCTGAGCAGACAAAAGCGAGCTCACCACAGAGACCAGTGCCTGCACAATCCTCATTTCCATCACTGTCTCAGTCTTTCCTCAGTGTAAGTACCTTGCAGCTGAGTTATCTGCTGCCATCTGGTGGTGTAAATGGACCCCTTCTGCTTTCTACTCTGCAGGAAAGCAGCGGTTATCACCGGGAAGCAACTGAGCATTATGACGGTTCCCAAGAGTCGTTGAAGAACTGATGCAACTATATAGTTGTCTGTCTCTGGTGAAATGTTTATATGTTTTAGGGAAGCACTTTCAAAATAGTTTGATGGAATTCTGATGCATTCCTTCCAACAGATCTCACGCACACATTTTTAGTTTTGGTCACATTTTTTTCTATGGAACAGAGATTAGGGCTTTGTAACGGTCATCAAAAAACACTTACTTTGTTGTCCTTAAGACAATATTTAGAGGCATTTGGAAGATGGGTTTTCATCAAAACTGTAACATCCTGGCTGATGTCTTGAGATCTAACATTAACATTTCCCGTTATGATTTTTTATCTTGACACCATATACCACCATCTCCACAACATGATTAGCCAATTTTCCCCCTTAGATTTAAAGATGGTTATTATGTAAAAACGGTTAAATGTAACTTTTGTTCAGCCACAGAACACACCCCAAAATAACTGCAATCTTCCTCATGAATTAAACTTTATCATTTTATTTGAACGAACCCACACAAAGTAATCGTCATCATTTTGTCTTTCCCGGAATTGCTTAATATAGTTTGTTTAGTCAAATTAAATGTTGATCAGTAAGAAAAATAAGATGGAGCCAATGTTGCATCAACTCAGTGTACTTCAATAACAGGCTCACCTTACAGTAGAGTAACGCACAAACCACCTAAAGTCACTCTTACACAAACTTTGATGTTTCTTGGGCAAGCTAGACGTTTCAATAGGCCTAGACCTTCATGTCCAAAACGTTTTACAATAACACCACTTAAAAAGTGTAAGTGCATTCACATGTAAAAAATAACATGTGAAAACCATGGACCACGAGTAAAATGGTCTTTGTCTTATAAAAAATCCCATGTAAAATGTGGATTTCAAACAGGGTTTCAAATCCACAGGGTCTGTGTGATTCCCAGGTTTTCACATGGGAATAGCAAACCATTTGTATTACATCTGTGTCACAAGTTTCACGTGTGAATGGAACATGGACGACTTCAATAAAATATCCAATCATATGTGGGAAAAGAGAACCGCATGTGAATTTAATGGGAATGTGGGAAAACAAACAGAAAAAAAGACATCATATTGTTTTTACCATATTCCAAATACACGTGTCCATGAGCTATTTTTCATGTAACTTACATATCTTTACTTGTACAAGATGATTTTCACATCCAGCTTTCGTTAAGGGCTATATTGTGGTTTGTATATTGGTGCTCTGGTTTGGGAATCAGGATAAACAGATGGGCGCTTCAACTGCAGTAATGCACACACAACTTCAGTCCATGGTGGTGAAGAAAGAGCAGTGCCAAAAGGCAATGCTCATTGTATATTGGTTCATCTACATTTCAACCATAACCCATGGCCATGAAATTTTACTTTTGACTAATTATAAGAGTGGGAGCCTACCATTGGAGGTTTTCCTTGTCTCCAAGGAACAATTTACAGAATTTAAGTTTCTTGGAAAGATGTATCTTCTTTCCTAGAGTGTTTTCCTCAATGCATACAATTGAAGCCCATCCACTGTTAACATTTCACAAGCTGTGCAGTGGTTGCAACTTAATTTTGCAGGTAGTTCCTAAATAGGTGGATTGCTGCAGAGCTTGATAAAAAATCCTTAAGCCTCCCTATGAAAAACAAACCTATAACCTTGACGTTCTTGATTGATTGACAAGTAACTTGATACTTGATTGACAAGTAACAAAAAAAACCAATGATTCTCTCTGTTAAAAAGATTGATAACATTATTTCAACTGAACTCTTTCCCATGAGCATAAATAAAATAAATATTTTACATCAGAACCAATATAAGGTAAAATTAACAAAGAAATCATAAACTTCAGTAACTAGTTATTTGTTGGGGACTTGGTTAAACAGTTTACATGATAATATCAAAGAACAAAGTATTGAAAGAACCTCTTTGAAATCATGTTACCAAAGTCACGTTTCCTGTTAAACTTGTTGAACACCATGCAGAAGAGTATTTGTTGACCCCTTGGCATTTTCCCAAGCAAAGATTACTCCTCTGTGTTAGAGCGGTGGATAAAAATGTGTTTCTGATGTTGATATCAATAAAAGGGCAGAGTAGTTCAGTAATTTGCCTGCTAGGACTTTTGTCCTGATGATTCAGGGATTTTGTCTCTATGGCCAGGATCAAGATTTTTGGCAGCAGTACCAGCTTGTTAAATCCCTGCTCATTGAAAAAACAGCTAAAGTAGGATCTACAAACCCGGTTTGTATTGCGGTTTATATAGCAGGGCAGCACTCCTGCTTTGTGAGACCATCACATTCCACAAGTGACCAGCTCCAGCACTCTTTGCAGGATGAATAGTAAGGTAAAAGCTTCCCATTGAATTATTATTTGATTTTTTCTATTTGGAGTAGATCTAGCATTGATACATTGCCTAGTGGCTTTTATATCACATTGACAAAGTTATTTCGTTACCTGCTGTTCTTGCTAAACTCAGATCATATTCTACGAGGACCGGAACTTTCAAGGTCGCTCGTATGAGTGTGATACAGACTGCCCTGACATGAATCCCCACTTTACCCGCTGCAACTCCATCAAAGTGGAGAGCGGCTGCTGGGTGCTCTACGAGAAGCCCAACTACGGTGGTTACCAGTATGTCCTGACCAGAGGAGAGTACCCTGACAAGCAGCGCTGGATGGGTTACAACGACACCATCCACTCCTGCCGCACCTTCTCCTACGTGAGATTACGTTGTTAATAAGAGCACAAACAGATATCGCTTTAATTTTTATTCTGTTAAGATTCCAAGTAGATCTATTGTTTTTGGGAACAAAGACTAAAAGCAATTTGCATTATCTGAATAGATGACTGATGAATAGTCAGGAAGGATTCACAGCTTATATAAATAAACATAATGATAACAACTTGTCTTGATGCCAGACTTACAACCAACGACCTAGAGAGATGCTCTCATTTTCTATCCTCCACCTGCAGACCAGCGAGGGCCCCTATCGCATTCGTATTTACGAGCGGCCCAATTTCCAGGGGCAGATGATGGAGTTCAGCGAGGACTGCGAGTCAGTTCAGGAACACTTCCGTAGCAGAGACATCTCCTCCTGCAATGTCATGGACGGCTACTGGACACTCTATGAGCACCCAAACCTCCGTGGCCGGCAGTACTTCATGAGTCCTGGCGAGTACCGCAAATTCAGCGACTGGGGGGCCACCTGCGCAACCACTGGCTCATTCCGCAGGATCACAGAGTTTTAATTTACTCATTTACTGACAACTGATAACATGATGTGTCGGCAGGTGAGCTGAGAAAGCTGGAAGATGTTCCCATAAAGAACTTAATAAAATGAGCTGCTTTGAACCATTTTCTTGTTGATGGTGAATATTTGTCTTGAGTCCCTAAAGCTTCAAGTCCAAGGGAATTTTTTGGGGAAGTTTAAGCTTTTATTTTGATTATACCACAACGTGGCTCAACGCTGTGGTCCCAAAGGTTTTTTATTTATTTTAATTCTGACCAATGTTGAAAACTGCACAAGAAAAGGCTTTCTTAGGAAATAACCTTAAAGAATTCTTGTTCTATACTGCTTTGTGAATTTAAAGAGGTTTTCATGGATCAAAAGCTACACAGTTGAGAAAATAATTTCAGAATGACTGATTTGGTCTCAACTGTAGATAACAGTGTTATTTATTGATATATTTGTACACACATGTTTGTCGTTATTCCCAAATGTATTTATTCTTATTTTAGCTGGGGCTGAAGTCCATGGCTGTTAGAAATTGACTTTGGTCTTGCAGGTGTTAGGCTGTTATGTAGGAAACTAAGAGATGTGTGAGGTATAACTGAAAAAACCCTAAATCAAACCAGATATAATCAGAAGCTGGGTAAAATATCCAAATATATTTGTAGCACTTAGCTAATAGAACTTCAAAGAGTATTCATAGAGACACAGGACAAACAACAACGTACTCATGCTTTAGGACAGTTTAGGGCAAGGGTGCCTGATCGAGACCCTTTACATTTATTGCAACTTTTAAATGGATCCCTCCTCCAACACATATGAATGCATGCATCTGCAGAGCTGAAATACACGTTAAGATAAAACATTTGTTTTGAAAAAGGGATGCATCCAAAAGTTGAAGAATAGTAATTTTCCAGGATTGCGAAAACCTGGTTTAAAGAAACCAGGTGTTCCCAGTCATGTTTTTGACGATAGGGGGAAGTTAGAGTATTCCAAGAAAACACAAACATGCACAGGAATATGAGGCCAGATTAGTCTCAAAAAGAATGACCTCACACAGTGTTTTCCACAAATGCACATGTTCCGTTTCACAAATAGATTTTTTTGCAAACTTGTAATATAAATTCAGAAATGCACACATTCTGGTTCACAAATCTAACTTTTACTTCTACTTGTAATCTAAATCCACAGGTCACACAAATCGCTGAATGTGGATTAGAAATCTGTTTCTCATTTGTGAAGCTCGCTGCGGTGAATTTTGAGACTCATCTGACGGTGTAGGTCAACAAACGTCAACATTGGCTGATGAATCTGTCAATGAAATTCTCACAGGCCAAACGAATAGCTCTTTACATTTTAACAACAATCGCAGAGTCATGCGCATGCTCAGTACAGGTGAAACCGGAAATGCACAAAACTGAAGTTGGATAAAGGGCGATTCCACTCAAATTTCCCTATCTTCGGCACATTTAATCTTCTCTAGAAAAAAAACTGCAAACATAAACACTTCAAACCTGGGCTGGATTATTCTAAAGAGATTGCAGAATATTTATATCCAGGTTTGTGATTTGTGAAACTTCAATAAAGGCAGTTTCAGCACTTTTTTAGGTTCTGGATCACTTAAGGTGCTCCAGCTCTTAATTGTACAGCACATTCTGTCTGGTACAGTGATGCCACATTCAGCTCTCAAGACAAGTGTGTTCCAATCATTTTTTAATGACAATCAGCAATTGGAAAAAATAAAGAAGTACCTGTCAGACCTGCTTGATAGCTACAAAAACATGTCTGCCGAAGTCAGGGACATGGTCTCCTTATACAAAATTAAATACACGCTGAATGTGATGCTTTCTGAGGTAAGTTACTAGAATAGGTTTTTACAAAACTTCAACATTAACCAAATAAGTATGTACTTTAACAAAATAATACACAAACGCAATGCTTTATTCAAAAAGCATGTTTGTTGAAAATCTAATTGTAAACTACATTAAGTGACCTAATTAACAGTAATAAAATAATCTATAGATTATTTAATTAAATTCAAAAAGCACTTTTGTATAATAAAAAATGTCTGCAGGCACTTTACAGAACTAATTTTAATTCAATCGTACATTTCAACTGTTCCAAGTTATAGAATAGTACAGTCATCTCAGTTAATATCCTCAATTAGTAGTTTAAAAAGTTTATTTCCATGGACACCCAGCCGAGCGTCGAGTCATTTACTAGCAGAACTTACTCTTCCTGGATGAACAGGTAGTGACAGCAGAAAATGTCATGCATGCTTGGACAATAAAAGAGAGCAAAGTCATAAAGAATATTCAGAAAAAAAGGCAAAGGTTATATATAATCGTTATTAAAATGTAAACATTTGGATCTTTATAAAATAGTTTTTAATCTAACATTTTGGGTTGTAACACAGGCATCCATAAATGCAATGACTAAAACAAAAGGACTGACTGTCATGTTTTTCTGGTATCTGACCCACATAAACAGAGAACTCTCAGGAGTACAATGATAACAAAGTTTATTATGGAATGTGGATGTGTCTTGAGACAGGAAGCAATGATCACAGCAGGGAATGGAAGGGGAATCCAGGTAACTGAGAGCGACGTGGGGAACCGGAGACTTCTGGAGGTGAGACGGAGAAGGTGAGTAGTAGAAACCAGTGCGGTACATAGCCATTCATTAATGACAAATTAATCAAAATTAATTAATTAATCAAATCTAAAATGGGGGTAATAATAATAGGAAATACTTCTTTAAACAATTTTGTCGGGATTGGATCCAACATACAAGTTGAAGGCTTAGATGAAGACAATAATTTTGAAAGCTCAGAAGGCTCAACTGGAACAAAACACTTGAAACAGAGATCAGGCTCCTGACCCACATTCAGTGCCTCATTGCTTCCTGAGATAGTAGTTATGTTTGGTAGGATGCCATCAATTTTAGTTTTAAAAGATTCAATTGTATCAATAAAGAATTCCATAAAGTCTTTACAGCTTTTTCTTATACTTCTCTATTAATAATGTAAAATATACAGATCTAGCTTGGCAAAATGTCCTTATGAGATGAATGATTGATAAATCCAGATCAAGACTGCTTCCATTGACTGGAGGTTTGAGAAGACAAAATACACAAAAAAGGCCAGACAAAACTGAAAAAGTTGAATTCCCTGCTACACTATTAACCAATGCCCCCTTCAGGAAGGCATGACAGCTATCACAAGGTCAGAGCAGGTGTAGCTTCTATGGGGAAAAAAACACTGAGAGAAGAAAGAAAGTTAACAGTTTACATAAATAACTTATACTACATAAAATAAAAGTAGAAGACTGAGAAAAAGTGGTTTGTCCACCTGCATCCAAAGCCTATAGCAGCATAGCTCATGAGGACATAGACCTTTAAAGTGAGACAACAGAGAAGTAGAGCAAGGGACAACAGTCTTTCTAGACTAAATTCTTCCCGCAACCAGATTAGGTTGCCTTTTCTACCTCCTGCTAACTTAAGCTTTGTCAAAAAGTCCCTTTTCAGAAAAATTTCTTTTAGAAGAGTTTGTTCACCATGCATCCTTTTACCTAATCTAACAGGTAGATCCTGACTGACAGACTCCAACCAAGAATGGAAAATGAAGCACAATTTTTGTCCACGTAATGATTTACTGAGAGATATTATCTAAAACAGCTTGAAGAATACTTTCTTTTATTGTCTTTTCTTTAACAAAACAAAAAAATAATTTGGAGAATAAATCACTTTTAACAGCATATTGAGAGGATAAACAATACAGCTCTATTTTAATTCTTTACGGGTTTGTTAGTTACCACTGGTGAACAGTCAATATAACTAACACCAAGGAAATCAGCTCACCGGTCAGAGGAAGCCAAAACAAGTTTCTTCAATGTGGAAATGAAGGTGGGAGTTTGTTTAAATGCAAATGCATCAGGGCCAGGCAATATTGGAGGGAAACCTGTTAAAGTCTACGTTTGGAAGGTCGAGATTAACTTCCTAGTTGGACAACATCCCCTTAAAACACAACAGAAGATAGAAGATTATTTGATATAAAATATCTTCATATCTTGAAAATACTTTTTTACAAAATTACTTCAAGAAGTCACAAAAATAAAGACAGATATGTTTCTGTGCTAAAAGACAACACCATAGAAGAAGGCTGATGCCACAACTGAGTCAAAGAAGTTTCTCAGTAGGTAGAGTCAGCTCTGACTCTTTGTAAATAAAGCATCAGTGTTATGAGTGCAGTCCAGTTTGTTGTTCAGGAGAAAACCAAGCTACCTAAAAGAGCCCACTATCTCCACGTTCATTCCCTGGATGTCCCCCAGTGTCAGGTGGTGGGTCTACGCTGGAAACATCCACCACAAGCTTCTTGGTTTTTGATGAGGAGAGGGTTCTGGTGGCACCACTACACAACGTCCTGAGTCCACTGTCTGTACTCTGAGTTGTCCTCACCTGGGATAAGTGTGAAAAAATAGCAAAGCTAAATGTGGTGGATAAAGTTTATGATTATCTGTTGATAAGGTATGGGGCATGAGTTCCACAAACCTACATTTAATTAATTTATGCGGCCTAGCTGGGAGCATTAATGAGGCTGGTAACACAAAATGATTTTTATATTTCCCAGATATTTTAGCTTATTTACATACCTATACAATTCCAAAACATAAGATTAGGACAACAAAGATGGACAAACACCCGTCATTCCTGCTGGAACAACATGAATGCCAAATGCAGAGTCGACATTTTACATTGAGGGGTGGGAGTCCTCAAAGCCCTGCATAGATCACATGAGGGTAGGTTCAGGCCGTGCAGGTGAAGCAGTTAACATGGGGAAGGTAAACATCAAATAACAACATTCAACATAGAATGCAGTTTATTGTTTTCATCTTTTGTTGTGAGATATCGTATTTTTTTCTACATACAGATTATCTTCTATGAAGATAAAGAGTTCTCTGGGCGCCATTTGGAGTGTTCGAAAGACTGTGCAGACCTGCTGAGCAATCTAAGCCGGTGCAACTCCATCAAGGTGGAGAGCGGCTGCTTCATGATTTATGAGGGACCCAACTACCGAGGAAACCAGTACTACCTGACGAAAGGAGAGTTTCCGGACTTTCACCACTGGACGGGTGTCAGCGATTCGGTTGGCTCCTGTCGCCACATCCACACAGTGAGCTACTGTGAAAAACTAACACTACATGCATCACCTGTTTACACAAGGATATATATATATATATATATATATATATATATATATATATATATATATATATATATATATATATATATATATATATATATATATATATATATATATATATATATATATATATATATATATATATATATATTAGATAG
>JAVLVB010000551.1:257136-269051 GCA_032876305.1 Orestias chungarensis | reverse complement strand
TGGAAAATAAGGACTGCTTGCTTAGATTACAAAAAAAATGTGTTAAACTGAAACATTTTTCATCCATGAGTAATCCTTACGTTATTTGTCGTTGAGTGCAAGTGAGGACACTTGTTGGTTGGACAGGTTCCTAGTCTACCTGTAGGCAGTATGGAAAAATAAGCAATGTTATCAATACAGTTTATAGCAGCCAAATAATATAACATACATGTTTTTCAAGATTAGGATTAAGCCAATACCCAAAGTCTGATGTTTACGTACAAGGAGAAACTTAACCAATCAACATTAAAATAATGTGAATTTTAAACTTTTGAAAGTATTTAAATGTTAAATAGAAAGAAAACTAGAGGACGTCACTGATAGTCAACAGTTACTTTATACCTGATACAGAGCTAGAAATGATGTCACTGACATGAGGTTTACCTTAAACCCTATTCGCGTATGAGCCATGTCTGTGACTAATAATTCCACAGCAAACTACATACCATGTTTTGGCAAAGACAAACACCCCATGATATTACTAGTCCTGTGCGAATCTGCATCTCAATAATTGGGCGGTGTTCTTTTTTTTTTTGCGCACCTTTTTTCTAGTTTTGAGTGATGGAGGCTGCGGTTGAAATTATGAATGCCAGTTTAAAAAGCATTTTAATTAGCTATATTAATTGGCTTTAAGTCTTAGCTATAAGTATTAACAGCGATCGCGTTTCCAGCTGCATGTTGACAGTTTTTACATCGTAACAGGGCCTGAATCTCAGTAAATTCGAGTAAAACGCAAACTTTGCTTAATCTGTGCAAATGGGCCACAAGTAACACAGAAGTGGGGGGTTAATTTACAAATTATTAGAGGTCCCCAGGTAGTAGCCTACTAATCTCTTAGGAGTGTTGCTTTAGATTCCAGATACAACTCAAGCAATCAAAACATGAATTAATTAACAAAGGTATGGTTATACAATATGAACAATAAAATGAATATTTGTGTAGCACCATGAATGACGTGAATGTGTTAACCTGTCAAATACTATCTGGTGATATAACAAAGGTTTCTCAATAGCAAAGTATTGAGCAGACGGGTATGACTGCTAAAAGCAAAGACTTCCCAAAACATAAATAATAAGAACATTATAACTAACGATCAGAAATTTCTAAAGGAATAACAGAACCTGACGAGAGCAAATGACCTTTCATTACGAAAAAATGTTTGCTCCTACAGTATGTAAAACATTTGTGTAACAGTTTTCAATTACTATTTCATGTGTCTTTGCAATTTTTCACGCTAGTTTTTGTTTTATTGTGTATTAACATCCTTCGATTTTTTCTAAGTGTGGATTATTGAGACATTTTTAAACTAGCCTTTGAAATAATGACATAAAAAAAGCAATGAAATGTCAATTAGATTAGATCAACCACGCCACATAATTTTGTCAGATTTTATATATACAGATTTTATATATATAGATTTTGTTATGCATAGGTGCAATAAACAGGAAGTAGAAGATTAAGTTTTCTACCTTAGAACTTGTTTGGGAAATGCTTCCACCACTACCCCCCTTTTGTGCCTTAACTCTTTTTTTAAAAAGCCAAAAAGTTTCCAACCTTTTCTGTATTTATGTTTATGCATTTGGTTTTATCCAAAGCAGCTTACAAAGTAGACACAAAGTTACACTTATTATCAATCTGATCATAAGCTATCTAGAAGAAACTCCATAGTCATAGTCAGTGGAGTAATGCAGTATTTCAAAATTGGCATACAAAATGTGAATGAGAGCATGGATAGTGATGTGATCAAGACCTACTTTACCTGCTATCTAATACATCGACGAATCATTTGTCAAAAGTATGTACACTGTAGATTGCCTACACTAGCTTATGCTAACTGGATAGCTCTTGCCCAATGACTCACACCCATTGTGAGTCACTTGGCAAGACCCTTTGTGCAACTGTGTGCTTCGGATTAAAGCGTGTGCTAAATACATAAATACTAACTATTTAGCAGGAAAAAGACAAATGCTGTATTTAGTGTGTATCTTTTGTTCTCTTTTTTTAAGTTAAGATATTAGTACTGTTTCATAATCTTTACATTTATTATTTATTTATTTTATCCAGCGGAAACTAATCAGTATGATTAGGGATTAGTTGTACCAGTTTTCTTCATGACTATTCTTATTCATGTTTTTGAACCAGCTGTTTTGTCATAACTACTAAACCTCTGTTCCAACAGTATTATGCTGCGTTCACACCAAAAAAATTTTGGGTGTCTGCAGCATCTGGCTTACAAGGAAAGTATTGTGGACATAAATCTACTGGGCGTCCAGAAGTCTCATTGAGCATTCAACAGGCGCTAGGAGAATCTGAACTTTTGCCGCTGGATGAGAGGCACCCAACAACAAAGTTTCCATTATTTTTTCACAAAATAAAGCCAACTGCTCCCTCAACTTCATCCATCATTGTACAAAGAGACAGTTGAAGAGACCGGGAAAGTGTGAATGTGCTTTACACACGTTTTAAGTGCTTTTTATGTATATATAAAACTGTACAAAACACACAAAATTTGAACGCCCAAAACCTGTTCAATCTGAACCCAGCATTAGACAAGCAGTAATGATGATTCCACAGTTGAATATGTACATGCTCGGTTAATTTAGAATTCTAAGAGTCCTTAGCTGCGAGTTTGTAAATGGTTGTCTTTTTTGTCTGTCTACAATTTGACCTTGTATATACATTACAAATTAGTTTGAGGTGTAGTCTGTCTCTATCCTATAGCCACATATTGGGTGCAGGAAATTTTAGAAAACTTGCATTCTTCTTGTGTCCTACATGAACCTTGAACAAAATTAATATTCAATTTCCAACAGTCAAAACATTTGTTGTAAAAACTGAAGCTAATTTCTTTATTATCAGCAGAAAAGAAAACAAAGGACAAAAAGAAACCCAACCTGATTGATTTGATAAATATGAGATTAAAAACTGTGATTTGAATGTTTTAATGAACTGATATATTTTTTAAACATTTTTTTCATTTCTGTTGCCATGTTTTTAACTTAGACATATAACTGGTGGAGGACTTATTTGTTGTAGAAAATGTCCTCTTTTCCCATGCTTTTCTCGCCAGCTGCTATATCTTTATCATGTATGAATTTATCTTTATTTCAACACTATGTTCCTAAATATTTTGTGAACTGAATTCTATCTATTGAGCAAAACCAGGTGCATTAAAAAAAAGTAAAATTTCAAAACCTCTTGCTCCAGGTTTACTGCACATAATCCAAAAATGATACATTAGGAAAAAAACAGAATAACGACAACATTTAAATTAAAAAATAATTTATTAATTCAAAAAAGAAATTTAATTATTATCTCATACTATCATATTTTCTGGAAAGAGTTGATGGATGTGTGAAATCTCCTTTAGTGTCCTGTTTTACATTACAACCATAGAAGCTTACGGGTAAAGACACTGTTTCTGCCCAACTGTCTCAGAAGAGGAATGTAATGTAACTGATAACATGATTTAACTGCTCATTTCATGACATAGTTGCTAATTTCTCTCCCATTCCATCCTAGGAACCTGGGTCCTTCAAAATGTGTGTATATGAGAGGATTGAGTTTGGCGGGCAGATGATAGACCTGGTTGATGACTGTCCCAGTGTACAAGACCGCTTCAACATTCACAATATCTTCTCTTGCAATGTCAGGAATGGAAACTGGATCTTGTACGAGCATTCACACTACCGAGGCAAGATGTATCTTATACGACCTGGAGAGTATAAAAGGTTCAGTGAGTGGGGCGGCAAGAGCGCCAGGGTTGGCTCCATCAGGTGTATTGTGGACTATTGACCTACTGTAGAGTGTAGAGAGGATAAAGACTCACAACAAAGGTTTTTGTAATATTTATATTCATTTTAACATTAATTTCCCCAAATGCCGTTATAAATACAATGCAGAAAACTGTCTGTTGTTTGAACTGACTTATAAAAACTGTTTATTCGCCAAACACTTCAACACTAATAACAGACAATAAAAAAAAATTTCTATGCACCTCATCTTCATAAATGCTCTAAATGATATTTTTTAATAATAATAATAAAACTGTTTCAAAAAGGAATGTCAGAGGTCCTTGAAGTTGTGGACGGAAGAAAGAATTTTAACTGGACATACTAAAGAAAGATGAATATTTCTACCAACATACTTGGTAGAAAGAAACTGTGGTATTGTCACAATACCACAGTTTTTTCTAACTAATAACCCCATCACACTATTTGATATCTGGCTTTGTGTTTCAATATTAATGCCCTGCTTTAAGTCAACAACATTGCACAACTACTTTCCTAACTCTCAGAAACTGTAGCACAAACAATATAATCATTGTCTAAATCAGGCTGCCATGGATTGTTACGCCATTTAATGGCACAGCATTATATAATTATGTTATGTCTAAAAACATATGACCTATTGAAACATCATTTATGTAGATCTTTGCCAACAATTCAGTAATAATAACATAATAATAATGTTAGCCAAACCTTTACTTGGCCCAATTTCCATACAGAAAAGAAGCTTCCTAAAAAGTATGCACACCTTTATATAATATTATTATACAGATAAACATCACATGCTATGTATCTATTTGGGAGTTTGAAAACATGCCTACAAATTATTTTGTTGCTTAAACATTCACCTACTGTATGAAAATCTCAACCTCATGGGTAACCAGAACTACCTTTAAGGATACACTACTCTGACAGTGGGAATAGTGACTTACTCAGGTTGCTGTTTGAAAAGATATGCAATAAAGAAGATTAAGTCAAAAATGTATTGCAAGCTGGTTTATTTCTATTTAGTGAGTGGTTTTTAGGAATGGGATGATACATCATGTCTCCTACACCTAAAGGCTTTATGACATTTTCGCCATGGCTGTCCAGATGTGTGAGCTGTTGGAGGAAGCTCAGTATGTCTGAAATCAGCTCCTGCAGCACACATGGATGGTTACTGGCTGCTTTACAATCAGCCAAACTACAATGACAGAGTAAACGACCTAAGACCTGGAAAGTACAACAGATACTGGGAAGGCATTAGTCCAGGTTGGTTCGCGCAGAAGATTCCCAGGCTTTTGTTGAAGTCAATAAACATCAACTGAAAAAATCTTTGTCTTTTCCTGTTTATGTTTTTTGTATTTTGTCATTTGTTGATTACCAAAAATATAATCATAAAAAGGTTGAAAAAAAAGTAGAACTTACAAAAACAAAATAAAATGAATGCCCAATGTCCAACTGCCACAGTCTAAACAAATATCTGCAATAGCTTCTGGCAGAGTTTAATCTCCATTCTGGGCAGGGGTTCAGAACTATACAATGCCAGTGCTACCCACTCCCGGTCTGTGCCCCGACGGTATTAAGTGGTGTCTGTGGTGGTAGACAGCGTCGGATTTACTGGGGCAGCATCGAGCAGAGAGAGAAACTGACCTGTGCATGTCTAGATTCTGAATGGATTCAATAGCACAATGACTTAAATATGAAGATAAGTCATGAGGAAAACCTAAATATTCCATCTCATATATAACTGGTGTTTATCAAAGACATGCTTTAGAATTCACTAAAACCTTGATACAAAGATTTGCAATATTTCAGGTTATTTACGGTATATAGCAACAATTTACGACATTTCATCTCAATGCAATTTACAAGAGAATCAATTTCAATCCAATCATACATACATTCCAGTTCATGTTAGTCATCAAAAAATTTACTAAGCCAGTATATTAGTCATCCATGAATAGCCATATTAAAGGTAACAAGGGTTCAGTGACAAAATCCAAGACCACACGCCATCACAAGACAGTACTAAAGGCAGTGTTGTGAATGTTGATTAATCAAAATGTTTTACAAGGTCTGTCATTCAATATTTTTGTTTTATAAATATATGCCAGGGGGACAGAGAGTACAGAGTTTTTCGAGTGTATAAATTAGCTTTAGTGACTCGTGTTAAATTTAGAACAGAAATATTATGATGAAACGATGAAACAACCTCACATATGCTGCAACGTAAATCAAAGTGACACAGAGAATTAATTATTTGCTCATGTCTACACACAGTACCAACCAGCACCACATGTACACTCACAGTGAGGCTGCTCAGGTAAAGAAGCATGCAGAGTGAATGGCTTCCTGCTTGGTTAAACAACATATTAAATGCAAAAGGGCTGTTCCATATTGTTCTGCAGTCATTGTTCATTGGATGTGTGGATACCATACTAGTCCTTTCCTTTGTCCATGTAAGTCAAAACACCAAACCAGTTAATTATTTATCCAAGAAACAAATACAAATCCATATTTCTCTCCCAATGTTTTCCTCCAACAAAAAGCTAAACATGTGCCAGTAGCCTTTAGTTAAAACTCAGAGAGAATTTGCATAACAATGCTTGTTTGTCAAGAGGTGGTATAAAAAGCCCTGAAAACATGGGGAATCTCTCCAACAGAGACCATGGGCAAGGTAAGTGCTGTTTTTCCCCTCTGCTTACAATGAATGCAAATTGTAGCAAACCTTAGTTTGACAGTTTTTTCACCTTGTTTGATTTCAAAACTGAAGAAGAGCAAAGTTTAACTCTGGCTCTAAACTCTTTGATATCTTCCTCGTCTAGATTATTTTTTACGAGGACAGGAACTTCCAGGGTCGGAGCTATGATTGCACCAATGACTGCACAGACCTTCACTTGTACTTCAGCCGGTGCAACTCTATTCGAGTGGAAACCGGCTGCTTCATGATTTATGAGCGACCTAACTATATGGGCCACCAGTACTTCATGAGGAGGGGAGAGTACCCTGACTATCAGAGATGGATGGGTTTCAGCAGCAGCATTCGCTCTTGCCGTATGATTCCGGCGGTGAGATACCTTTCGAACCTTTAAACTCAAAAATATTTGTACAGTGTTGTTTCAGTGAGATTTACAGTTTGAAATCTTTGGAAGATCCATGTCTTGTTGGATTTATGATCATCGATTGTCCTCCTTTGCCAACAGTATCGAGGCTCCTATAGAATGCGCCTCTATGAAAAGCCCGACTTGACCGGTCACATGATGGAGTTCATGGACGACTGTCCCTGTGTGTCTGATCGTTTTCATCACCGCCATGTCTACTCGTGCAATGTAATGAACGGCTACTGGATCTTCTACGAGTACCCTAACTACAGAGGCAGACAATACTTCCTAAAACCTGGAGAATACAGGAGGTACCGAGACTGGTGCGCCACCTGTGCAATCGTGGGATCATTCAAGAGGGTCACCGATTTTTAGCCATCAACAAAAGCCTTGCTGTAAATATCAAACACTTTGTTTATTAAAGGTATTGAATTTTTAACCAATTTTGTCAAGGTTTTCATTGTTTTATAACTGTAAAAGGTTTCATTTCTTTGATCAGTTAGTGCTAGACCACATAATGTTACAATTATTTATCAAATTTATCACCCTCCAATACTTCAGTCATTTTAGGTGGTATCTAATAACCTTTACAATGCAGTTTTATAAAAAATATGTATTTTACCCTCCGAAACTAAGTCTATACAGGCACAACTGTATATCTTTCAAAATCTCCACATTTATTGACATTTCCATCAAAAATCAAACATGTTTTTATCAATAGTTTATTATTAGATGTTATTGAGCTAGCATTTAATTATTTGCTTATATAATACATTTTCACATTATTTACAAGTAAAATATATAGCAAACCATACAATAAACTCGTCTTTAAAATACTTCAAATAGTACTAACTCAAAAATGATCAAATAGTCTTATTATTATTAATTTTCCTGAAGCGCCAGTCCTTTTTTTGGTTCACTATTGGTTCATTGATCTAAAGCTATATTTAATTTCTATAATTATTTGACCAAAACTTCCTCTAATCAGTGAGCCAAAATTCAGTCCTCATAGTATAGGAGCTCACTCAGGTGCTTTTCTTGTGAAAAGGGTCAGGAAAGATTCAATTTCTCAATAACCCTTAACAAATACCAATGTAAATTCAATTTGTTTTAAAAGTGATTTAACTTTGTTAAACAAACCAGAAAATCCTATGCAGATCCTTTAGTCAGACGAGGTTTAATTTAGTGACAGTAAAGGTTAGAAATATTTCCCCAAAAATAAGTCTCAAACATCTTTCTTTGCTTTTTTTGGGTTGAGATTCTTGCAGGATTAAGGTTTTCTATTATTTTTTAAGAAAATGACTGCTTTGAAAACAATCAAATTCAGAAGAACTGAAAGACATATGTGAGCCATAAGTTATACTTTGATTCCACCTGTCTAGACCATTGAGTCAATGTATTTGTTTTTTGTTGTTTGATTTTTTACAAGGCAGACCTAAATCCAATATTCATTTATCATGTATCACAACATTGAGACAATATTCTTACTTAATTATGCTGGAGAACAAAAACGGAAGAAAAATTTCCCATATATTTTTATTTTTTAACTATTATTTCCCCTGTTTCTGCAAGTAGAAATTATATGTATTAACATGCATGTACAATAGGTTTGGTCACAGACATGGTGAATTTGACCTCCTTACCAATCTTAAATAGGATTTTTACTGTTACAATAAAACAACTGAACATTTTTGAATTAAATTTAAATTTCAAAACCATAACAATTTAAAACCACAGGAGATTAAATGTTATTTTCAAAACTATATGTGTTATTGTTTAAGGCCCTACCAAAACCTCTTAGCGTCTAACACTGATGATCCAACCATACTGTAAGTAGAGAACCTTCTCAGTACACATGGCATACACACAAAGCTTATGCTTAAACTGAACAATGCAAATGACTGCTGCCAGAAATGTATGGATGGGGAACTATTGTTACAGTTTTATAGGCCCCGTTCAGCAAAAGTCATCCTGCTAATTCATCAGCTTTGGACATTTGAATAACAACACATCATGGCCCCTCGGATTGTGTATAAAAAGGCCCTGAAATCATTAGCACATGAACTTGAAACATACACTGAGAACAAACTAATACTCCACCATGGGCAAGGTAAGATAATCAAAGCGTTTAAATGTTATTAAAGCAAACTTTTATATTAATTTTTTCCATCAATGTGATCATTTTCTTTCTTTTTATTGTTTCAGATAATCTTTTATGAGGAGAGGAACTTCCAGGGTCGCTCCTATGACTGCCTAAGCGACTGCTCTGACATCTCTTCCTACTTGGGCAGGTGTCAGTCTTGCAGGGTGGAGAGCGGCTGCTTCATGGTCTATGAGCGTACCAACTACATGGGGATGCAGTTCTTGTTGAGGAGGGGAGAATACCATGACATGCAGCGCATGATGAGCATGGGCATGATGTTTGACTCCATTAGATCTTGCAGGATGATCCCCCATGTAAGCACAGTAGAAAACATTTCAATGTTATTTATTTAGAACTTATACGTGTTTTTTGACAGCCATAATTTCAATTTGATCACAGCACAGAGGCTCATTCAGGATGAGGATCTATGAGAGAGAGAACTTCAGTGGTCAGATGTATGAGCTGTTGGATGATTGTGACTCCATCATGGATCGCTACCGCATGTCTGACTGCATGTCCTGCCATGTGATGGACGGTCACTGGCTGATGTATGAGCAGCCCCACTACCGTGGGAGGATGATGTACCTGAGGCCTGGAGAGTACAGGAGCTTCATGAACATGGGCATGAGTGGGATGCGTTTCATGAGCATGACACGTATCACTGATATGTGTTAGACTTCTGTTGTTAGATAAACAAATAAAATTATGTAATTCACAGCCATATTTTTCTATTCCTTTTTAGGTATATCTTCTATATATATTAATCTAGAGAAAAATATTCCAAAACATGTAAAGAATTAAAATAATAAAATATATAAAACCCTAATTAGCACACTAATAAGTAGTTGTACTATGTAAAGTTCAACCATCTTTCCATTTTCCAACCCGGTTACCCTTGTTGGGTCGCTAGAGTCTGCTGGTGGGGGTTCAACCTGGTCCATTGCAGGGCAACAGAGAGACAGGCAGGACAAACAACCGCACTCAAACCTAAGGACAATTTAGTCTAAGATTCATGGTTTTAGACTGTGGAAGGAAGCCAGAGTACCTAGAGAGAATCCACGCATGCACAGGAAAATGGAAACCCCTTGCAGAAAACCCCCAAATGGAAATGAACCCAGAGCCTTCCTGCTACAACAGAACAGTGCCAGATTGGCACAGTTGGTAGATTTCAACCATTTATCATTTCAATACAAATGTCTAACAAATGTTCATGATCTAGCTCTTTAAAGCTAATTATTGTCTCATGTTAAGCATCAACATTTTCACAAATTAATGTTGGTCTCTGTTTTCCCAATTGAACAGCTCCAGTTTTTGTAAACTAGTGTTTATATTCTGTTTAACACTGCAGTGCTAAAACATTGATATTAATTTTTATCAAGAGGATGCTAAAAAACATACAAACAATATCTTAACGGCACGTTATGTGTTATATTATATAATACTGTATATCATACAGGATCCAAGTTGTTCTTAGACAAAAACAAAATGATAAAAAATAGGTTCCTTAGATTGGAAACGTTTTCAAATTGATTGATGTATCCATGATTTTAATTGATTTTCTTGTAAAGTGCCTTGAGACGACATCTGTTGTAATTTGGCTCTATATAAATAAACTGATTCTTGATTCAGAAGGCTGCCCACCACTGCTAGTTTCAATACAACTTATGCAGCATTTTAGCAAATCTTTATAGATTCAACCTTTTAGAGCTGAATGCGGTACTTGGAAACCACAAACGTAGCAATGAACTTAGCAATGGTTCTTTACAAAAACATAGGTAATTATGTGAATTAATTTAGTTGTAGACCATGGATATAAAAATCTGTGGTTTAAGTTGTTTCAAAAAGATTAAGTCATTTAAAACAACAAGTAAATCTGACAAGGTTTTTGCTTTTTACTTTTCTTCAAATTTATGGTAGTATGGCAATAAAAGAGTAAATAAAATCTCCCAGGTAAAACAATTCACCTCAACTGATTATGTAGACTTAGCATTAAAGGAACAAGTGACCATGTGCACAAACATTTGTATGCATTTGCTGACCACTTGTAGTAACAACAATAAAGGTCTCAGCTGCAGGAACAGTGATAACTTAACCCATTAAATAAATTTGGAAATGGCATTGTACCAAATCTTTAAAAGGTCCACGCCTTTAAAATAAGTGTTTAAGTTAATAAATGTTATTTGAGAATAAATATAGGGGCACCACACAGTACTGGGTAATAAACCAAAGACATGTCGATACAATTAAGATAGGATTTACAAGATAAACTTAACACACAGTATGTATGAACTCCATCATCTAAGCATTTTCAAGATTCAAGGGATTGAAGATTAATTTATTGTCATTCGTATCACATGAGGGTGCATGAGCACAAACTAAATTACAGTTCCAGTATGATCCAGATAAACATCCCAGTACATACATGGGAATACAGGTGACTGAGGCCATGCACTGTCCGAAGACACTGCCTCATTCTGAGGAGCATCCATCTTAAATAATTTTCATAAATATTGAATATGAGTTTTTAATAATTTAATTTAACATCCATGTTGACAATCGCAAAGACAGGGGCAAAAAAAGCTATGTGATGTAGTTCATACAGGTTTGACTCAACATATTACACAGTAACAATAACAAGAACATACTCTGGATCCTTTGTAATTGATTTGGCCGTTTCTGACCATTTTTCTGTTATCTTTGAGGGTATAATCTGTTGACAGCGCTGCTGAAAAGTTTTATGAATATTATCCTTCCATCTATACTTTATTTTGTTAACTCAGTAGAAGAGTTGTTGGATAGTTGGATATATATATATATACACATATATATATATACATATATATATATATATATATATATATA
>JAVLVB010000551.1:214240-229774 GCA_032876305.1 Orestias chungarensis | reverse complement strand
ACTCTGTATACTCCCTACTTTCAATAAAATAGCCTGATGCAGAGGTAGAGCTCAGACCCGAGTGAGCCATTGCACTAGAACGGCCTCTCGACTCTCCTTTTCTATAGAAAAGAAACTCTTATCTTTCGCAAGATGTCTTTTGCTGAGCGATTGTGAGTTTATATCTTTTATTTGAACATTGTGAGAACCTGAATATGCTGTCCTGAGATCAACCAACCTGGGGAAGTCAAGGAGGACTTCAACAAGCCACACAGTGAGTTACCACATACCCACACATTCTTTAACTTTGACTTCTCATAAACATCACCTTTACTGCAGCAATAAAAACATGGGTTTTGTTTATTGTCATTGTAACAAATACATTAGTTGTAATTGTAGCGCACACACTTGGTGAACTTTTGTATTTTTATTTCTGTTAAACACCTAAAATTGTTTTTGCTTTTTTTTTGCTGGTTCTGCGGGGGTGCACCTTGAACTGGGCTTAAGCAAGGCAATCAAATTGACTCATTGGAGGAAACAAGTTGCATTTGAGTTCCACCTGGGGAAAAAACCATGGAATGTTTATTCTAATTTTGACATAAATTCCCTGAGGTACTAAATTCTGTTTTTGATTTGGGCATTGTTAAGTTTGTTAAATTAACAGGCCTTAAATTTCATTCTTAAGCCAACTGTGCTTAATTATAGTTATTTGTTACATTTGTTAGTAGATGTTCCACTTTTCCTTTAGTGTCAATCTGGTCTCATCAGCCAGTATTTAAGTCCCCTTAGTTTGTTGTGTACAAGGTCAGGTTGATTGTTTATTTTGAACAGTTAGTTTGAGGTTTTGTTATGTTGAACATTATTATTTTTGTCTTGAGTTTAGTTTCTTTATTTGACCTCTTTTAATGGTCCTTTAAATATTTTTGTTATTTTTGGGTAAATAAAACCCTTGAAACTCATTACGGTGTCCTCATGCTTGACCGGCTCAGTCCCTAGTAGTGCCAAGGTCGCTGAAGCCTGCACTGTTCCAGGCTAAAGTACAAATTGCTGCAGCACTCCATTCTACAGGTGACTAACAGGTAAATGACTTGCTCAAACACCTAAGCTGGATTTTATTACTGGGTTGGCGGTTGCACATACTGACATTGCATCCTGTATTTGCACAGGGGATCTGTTGGTGATCATGCTTTATTTAAGTGATCTAATTTCTCTCTACTGAGACTTTTCTGAGTAATTCAAACACATCAACAAGTTTATAAACCAATTTTCTGTTGCTCCATGTTTCAAGAAGTATTTTGCAAAAACACGTTCAGTCTCTACTGAAAGAAAGTTAGTAAACACTGTGGTCTTTCCTTAAAGTATGCAAGGTTGTTTATAACATTATACCAAAAAAGCAACAAATAATGAAAAACTAACTAGTGAACAAAACTATGGATTGATTATTTGTAAGCAAAAATTATAAACTGAAGCAGCTAATTAATGGATAGTAAAGAAAACAAAACTACAGGATGGAACAACTAACTGAGGAATGCTGAAGACAGGAGGAAGTACAATAAAAGTGAAATCAATATTCGTCAGCTTCACATTAAGCACATGTGGTGCTTTGGAGAACATTGAAGCGCCTTGAGACAACACCTGTTGTAAATTGGCGCTATATAAATAAACTGATTCTAAATGATTCTGATTATGCTGCCTGCACCGTCATCCAGCATTTGTGGTGGGTCAGTGGTGGTGTGTGAAGTTCTTTCTTCTGATGGCCCGCACAGCCTTTAATATTCTAGCCAGAGGTGCCCTAACTACCATAAGTTACTGGGACAAGAAAGGCAGTGCATGGTTCTCACAAAAGGCCAGCATGATAGTGCTGGCCTCTTGTGGCTTAAGTGTGCCAGCAGTTCCTGCACAATGTTATGGACTGGCCTACCCGTTACCTAACATCCTGCATACAATTGTGCACAACTGGCACATCATACTTAGGTCAATAAAAAAACTGTTCTGGAGCTAACTTATGCTTTAATCCATGTCTGGGAAGAGTTACCCCAGGTAAACATCTGCTGTCACATCAAGAGCATGCAAAGTTATTGCTAGGAGGTTATATAGGCATGTGGAGGACACACACTACTGAGCTTTTTTTAGGCTTGTCGTGAGGAAGATTCACTAACCCTAAAATCAGGCTGTCATGATATTTTCCACTTTCATATTGAGTCTGAATCCAAAGCCAGATCTCAATGGTGTAATAATTTTGTTTTACATTGATATTAGTTTCCACTGTTCCTCTGGCAATACTCTATATTGAAACAAAATGTATCCATGAATCCCAAAGTAATGTATTTATTTGGCAGATTGTATGTCTTTAACAGAGAAAAATATGAATGATTCTACACATTTTGCTTTTGAATTCTGAAAAGATAGAACATGCCATTGTTGAATGTCTGAAAAAAACGCTGTTCAGTCAGTCCCTTGAACTGAATGGCCTTTAATTGGACTCCAGTAAGAAAGTTAAGTTATTTGTTGCTATTGCATAGAGGTTCAGCGGCTTATTAAGCTTTTTGGAAAAAGCTTTGTTTGAAAATCCATTTAGGCAATATTTCGGCAATGGGTTTACGACTGAAATACAGCTCAACCAAACTCATGGCCTTCAGAGAGAGTTCGGTTGTTACTTTACCAACGAAACTAAAAGCTGAACTCGGCAGACATCGGCTACTGAGGACAACCAGCAGGTTCAGCAGATTGCAGGGAGCAATGATCAAAAGAAAACATTGCACTTGAAAACAGAAAAGGGGCAAACGGCCCTGTGTGTTGGCGCAGCTGAAGTCTAGGAGGCCTCCGATCCCAACTCTATTTATAGCCAATGTCTAGTCGCTGGATTTGTTGTGTATGAAGCTGGGTATTTGTACAAAGGGGAAGAAGGTTGCTGTTCTTCGCATAACAGAAACCAGGCTTAAAATCAACATGTCGGACTCACCGTTCTAGATCAACAGTTTTAAACTTTTCGAAAGGGAACGTGACCAACGGTTGGGAGAAAGACAGGGAGGAGCGCTATGTGTCTACTTGAATGAAGGTTGGTGTAAAAACCTTCTGTTCTAAGACAACAGAACTTATGACTGTGAAATGTCGGGCATACTATCTGCCATGGGAGTTTACCAATTTCCAATTGTAGTCTCCACTCAATCTTTCTCAGTGGTTTTGTCCTTGGCCAGGCACTTGACCCGTCTTGCCTACTGGTGGTGGTCAAAGGGCCCAGCGGCATTACTTCTGTCAGGATGCATAGTCTGTGACAGTTGCCTTGTTGTTTTTTTGTTCGTCTTAGTTGGTTCTGAATATTTAGTTCTCATCCTGTTTATGTCTATTTATGTCATCCTGTCTCTCTCTCAGCCTGCAACCTTACAATTAATATCAGTTGCATTTACCTTCATTGATTAGGTTCCATCTCTCACCATCAGTACTTAAGCTTCTCTCCTCCTTTTCCTCCCTGCCGGATTCTCCCTCATGGTTCCCTGTGTTCCTAGTTGTCCTCATTGCCGCACGCTTTGTAAGTCATCTTTATGTTTATTGAATCCTCTACTTTGAAACGGCCGCTGTCTGCTTTTGGTCCAGTTCCTGTGAATGTGGTGGGATGGTGTTTCACCCTCCCCACTCTGCAGACCAGCTGCAGCAAGAAGTGCACCGTTGATTGGTGGGCATGGCAGATCACTATATAGCTAAGCAGGCTGCTGCAAGGTGTGTGTGTCTTTGTTTCCCCTGTTTCCTCTGCTAGCTTCTCAGCCAAAAGAGATCGTTGCCATGGATTTTGCCATGTTGGAGCCTTCACGAAACGGTTTGGAAAATGTTCCTGTAATTACTGATGTATTTAGCAAATACACCATCGCTGTTCCAACTCGAGACCAGAAAGCATCCACTGTCTCCCAGGTTTTGCTGACTGAATGTTTTTTTAAATTTGGAGTCCCAAGCTGCATTCATTCAGACCAGGGTTGGAGTTTTGAGAGTGCATTAATTCAGCAGCTCTGTAACCTGTATGGGATTAAAAAGTTTTGCACTACCCCTTACCACCCTCCTGGAAACGGGCAGTGTGATTACTTTAATAGAACACTGCATAATCTGCTGCGGACTTTACCAATGTCTAGGAAGCGGGAGTGGGCTTCCTGCCTTCCACAAGTGCTCTTCTGTTACAACCCTACCCCTCATCAGAGCACAGGCAAGTCTCCATGCTTGCTTATGTTTGGCCATGAACCTCAGCTGCCAGTGGATTTCTTGTTGGGTCACGTTCGGAACCCTGCATCAGGTCAGGTGGAGGATTGGGTGGCTGAGCACAAGACCAGATTAGCTATGGGTTTTCATCATGCTCAGGATCGCTTGCTGGCAGCTGCAGGGCGTAGAAAAGAGTGTCATGATAAGGGCATACGGGAGGCTCCGTTGCAGGAGGGACAGTTGGTTTATCTGCACGATCATAGTGCTAGAGGTCGTTATAAAATCCAGGACCTCTTCAACCCGGTTATCCATCCGGTCGTAAGAGCTCCGACAGCTGGAGGACAAGTTTATACTGTGGCCCCTGTGGGTGTTTTGCAGAGAACTCGAAACGTGCATCGTGACATGCTGAAGGCTCGGGTTGGGCCAAAGCCCCGATCTGTACCCTTGCAGTTAAAACCCACCTTTCCTTCAGGGAGATAGATGACTCTATGGAGGATGATTTGTGCTTGTTGGTCCCAGATACTTCAGTACCATCTACCTCTGCAGATCCAGGGTTGTCCCCAAAGGTCACTT
The DNA here is from genome assembly GCA_032876305.1 of Orestias chungarensis. Classification (NCBI taxonomy): domain Eukaryota; kingdom Metazoa; phylum Chordata; class Actinopteri; order Cyprinodontiformes; family Cyprinodontidae; genus Orestias; species Orestias chungarensis. Next base: position 225,037 of record JAVLVB010000551.1, on the reverse strand, counting down.
CAGGTCATCCTGTTCAAACTTCTGAGACAGTTCATCTACTTTTGCGCCGTACTGTCCGTTCCAGGGCTGGACAGCATTCAAGTGTCCAGCACCTTCCTCGACCTGTGGGTCATGCTGCGGGACCCAGTCAGCCAGTCTCCAATGCACAGTTTACTTCACCTGAACCCAGTTAATGAGTTTTCTATTTTAGGCACAAGATTGTTTGGTGTTGCAGTGCTTTGGACACCCTGCTGTCTTGTCTTTACAGGTGTTTGGGTTGCTCACAATTAAGCCTGTTGCTGCTTGGACCAGCTGAGTGGGCATGGCATGACTCCTCTTGCCTTGTTGAAAGGCCTTTGAAATTAGATAAAAATAATTTGTTCCACCATTTGCAGTGTTTGTGTTTTCCTTTACAGTTTGTTTGTTTTTATATTACTAATGTGTTTGCTTTTTTTGTTTTGGTTTACTAATTTGTTTCTTTTGCATTGCATATTTTGTTTTAATCTATTTTTGGACTAATTTAAATTGTTCTTTTTTCATTTGTTTTCCTTTCTTTCAACAGACCAAGTAGTAGGCCGGAAGTCAGGTTTTTAAAAAGAGAATTGTTTTTTAAGGAAATTCTTTAAAAAAATATTGTATACTATTCTGTGTTCTGGTGCATCTTGTTAAAAAAGATCTCCAAAAGTGTGACCACCCTGCTGGTCTCACTTTTTGTGACAGAAGAATCCGACCAAAGACAGGACCGAGCTTGTAGACAGCGGTGGGTCCAGCAGCAGTTGGAGAAGAATCTATGTAACGATGTGGAAATCCTTTCTTCTCCACTGCTGCTGGAGGAAATGGAGCAACAATTTACCCAACAGAATACCGGTGTGCATTCATGGGTAAATGACTGAATGTAGTGTGGGTTCTGTGTTATACAAGTCATTTTTAAAGCAAAAATAAAGAAGTTTCAGTTTTGGTTCATTTTGGCGCCACTGTGGACAAAAGCGGAACTCTACTCTAGTCATTTCCTTTAACCTTTTTTACTGTGGAGGTGAAAACCATTAAATTATTCAGCGTTGTCCTTCTCCACACCTCATCAGTTCTTTTGATACATTATGCCGAAAAAGAAGAGAAGCAGTGGTGGATTTCTGAATGCAGCTTTAATAATACAAAATGAACGTTCAAGTTGGGAGAACACTTCAAGCTGGAAAAAACCCCAAGTGTCTCGGTGCAGAAAAGAATGCTGTCTTGTTTTATACCCCCCAGTTTTACAACAGTTACAACCTAATTCAGATTAGGTGTGAGTGCCTCCCCACAGATGTTTACATCAAGGACACATACATCTTGTGAACCTTTCACCTCAAGGTATCTTGATAAAACCCAGGAGGTCTCCTAATCCCCCTCTCTCTGTCTCATTCAGTTCTGCTTCTACATACACTGCCCTTATCAGAAAGGAGGTCGCTGGGTCACTTCCACACAAAACTCTCATTCAGCGTAACCTTAGCTCATACTTTCCAAGTTATAGTTGATTACAATTGATTATAATATGCATGTATTCAAAGGTATAGTTGTCTTAAAAATACTAATAAACACATCAATGATTATAGTCAGGAGTATATGAGTAAAGATAATTCAAACATAATTTCCACATTACACACTGAAAAAAATCAATGTCACCATTATTTTTTATCAAAGTATTGTTATTAAGCATTCACTTAAGAAAAATACAATTTCAAATATATTACAAAATTTTTCCCTTTTAACCCCTCGAAAACACCGTCCTGTTGCACTGTTTAGGATAATCAAAAAAATGACTGTATATGTTCACAATGTATTAATCCAGTGAAAAAAGTGTGGGATCCATAACCTTGATGTGATTCAGAATAGGTTTCCTGATACTGAAAACTTATGGGTGTGGTTTCTTGTTGAGAATCTGATTTTCTCTAATGTCAAATGATGCATTAGATCAACCAGCCATAACTTAAAGGTTGGAGGGTGTCTGTCCTTCCACTTAAACAAAATTTGTCTTCTAGCTTGAAGTGTGGTAAAATAAATGATATTTTTAATTTTACGATTAAAAATGTTCATGTTGCAACAATATTCCAAATATCGCGATTGTGGCCTCTGGCTTAATACTTAAAGCGTCTGAAAGAAATTTGAAAATGGGCTCCCAAAAGTTTTTCAGCTTAGAACAGAACCAAAATGTGTGTGATAAGGTGCCCAGTTCAACTCCACGATCCCAGTTCGAGTCAATGTCTTGTTTAATTTTGACCTATCTGACTTTGGACCAATGTAGTCTATGGACAACTTTGAACTAAACAGCTCTTTGCCTTAAGCAGATGGAGGATGCATGAATGTTTCTGAGTATTGATTGCCATATATCTTCAGAAAAGTCTGTAGCCAGTTCCTCCTCCCATTTCCTCTTGAGGTCTGTTAAAGGTTCCATGTTGAAAGAGTTAATAGCAGTGTAGATTTCGCCGATATGTCCTTTAGATCCAAGATGTTTTCTAAAACTGAGTTTGGTGGTCGTGAAAGAAAAGGATGAAAAGAGGTAGACACAAAACTGCGGAGCTGGAGATATCTGAAGAAATGTGAGCCTTACGTCACCCCCCGCCCGCTCCGTTCCTCGAAGGAGCGCCAACTAACGCGACCAAAGCCCTGTGAAGGTCAATCTAAACAGAGCATCAAATTCTCTTTATATTAGTTGGCACTCAGTGTATGGTACTTGGGCCTTCTGTGTTTACCTAAATGCTGTAAATGAGTGTCATCAATAATGTTAAACCCTCTTTTTGTAAGTCGCTTTGGATAAAAGCGTCTGCTAAATACATAACTGTAAATGTAAATGTAATTTATCAGGAATTGAACTTAACATAGATTGTGAGGTTGCTGAATTTGTGGGCATTAGTTCACTTTTTTGCATGTTTACCTTGAAGCCTGATATACTCCCAAAACCATCCAGCAGCTCAGTTAAATGTGGTATACTGTGAACTGGGTCAGAGATATACAAAAGTGTGTCGTCAGCATACATAGACACTTTATGTTCAGAGTCTCCAAAACGAATGCCTTTAATCAATTTATTACTTCGTATTGCAATTCCTAAAGGTTCGATAACAAGTGAAAACAAAAAAGGGGACAGAGGGCACCCTTGCCTTGTCCCACGTTCCAGCCTGGAATAGGATGATATGTTGTTATTGGTACGGACTGCTGCAACCGGAGAGAAGTACAAAGTGTGTATCCATGACAGAAACCTTGGGCCAATACCAAACTTTTTTCAAGTATAAAATAGATAATCCCACTCCACTCGATGAAGTGCTTTTTCTGCGTCGATTGATAACATTACTTCTGCTGTATCGGGCGGAGTGGGATAGTGAAGGATGTTGCGGAGCCTACATACATTGTGGGATGAGTAGGGATTTTTAATGAATCCAGTTTGATCGTCAGATATAAGAGAAGGTAAAACTTTTTCCAGATGGCCTGCAAGCATTTTGGCAAATATTTTGCTATCTAAATCCACCAATGAAATAGGCCTATACGAGCTACATTCTAATTTGATCTTTTTTGTGAATTGGAGATATGACAGCATGTCGCATTGACTCTGGGAGTAAACCCGAAATTGAGGATTACTCAAACACAAAGTAAAATTTAAGGATTCAATTAATTTTATTGTCATCACATCACATGTGGTACATGAGGTGGGACAAAATTGTAATCCCACAGTCCAGTTTACATCCTGAGAGCAATTGTAAATTAGCTTAAATAAGAATATAATAAAATATAAAAGAATATAAAAGAATAGGATTGTGAATACTCAAAATATACAAAATACACAATATGGGAAAGTCGGACATAGCTGCAATGAAAATCTGGAGTGCAAATTTGCTGTAGCAGCATAGACGGTTAATAAAGTGACATATTAAAGTGGGATATTAAAGTGATCAGTGCCGGTTAAATGAGAAAGTGTTTTTCATTTGTAATTGTCCTTGCGTCTGTTTGAGAGTCTCACAGCTTCAGGAATGAAGCTGTCTCTCAGTCTGGTGGTATTGCACTTGATGCTCCGCAGCCTCCTGCCTGAGGGGAGCGGGACAAAAAGTGAGTGTGCTGGGTGTATGGGATTCTTCATGATGCTGGAGGCCCTTTTCCTGCATCTGGAGGCGTAGATGTCTGTGGTGCCGGGGAGGCTGACTCCAACAGTCTTCTGTGCAGCCTTCACCACCCTCTGCAGAGCTTTCCTGTCTGCAGCAGAGCAGCTTCCATGCCACACGTTGATGTTGGAGCACAATACGCTCTCCACCACACATCTGTAGAAGGAGGTGAGGACTGAGCTCCCGAGTCCAGCTCTTCTCAACCTCCTGAGGAAGTAGAGCCGCTGATGTTGCTTCAGGTGAGGTTGTTACTCAGGTGTACACCCAGGTACCTGTAGTTTTTGACCGCTTCCACCACAGATCATCCAATGTGCACGGGGAGGTGGGCAATGCTACCCCTTTCTGAAGTCCACAATCATCTCCTTGGTTTTCTTTACATTAATACAGAGGTTGTTCTCTCTGCACCAACCCTCCAGGTGTTCCACCTCCTGCCTGTAGCTGGACTCATCACTCTTTGTGATGCATCCATGTCCGCAAACTTCACAATATGACAGACTGGATGGATATTCGAGCAGTCATATGTGAGCAATGTGAACAGGAGGGGGCTCAACACACAGCCCTGAGGGGAGCCAGTGCTGAGGGTAATGGTGGGGGTGGAGATGTTGTGAATCCTCACAGACTGTGGCCTGTTGGTCAGGAAGTCCAGGACCCAGTTGCAGAGGGAAGAGCTCAGTCCAAGTGAGGAGAGTTTGTTTATTAGGGTCTGAGGAATCATGGTGTTGAAGGCAGATGTGAAGACCACAAAGATCATACAGACATGAATCCTTCTACTCCAGGTAGGTGAGGGTAGTGTGGACCATGGAGGAAATGGCGTCCTCTGTGGATCGATTTTTCCTGCATGCATACTGGTGTGGATCCACAGTGACATTGATGGTGGCTTTGAACCAGTCTCTCCAGGCACTTCGCCGATAGTAAAATAGGGGTCAGGTCATTAGTAAATGCCTTAAAAGATTCACTTGGGAACCCATCAGACCCTGCTGATTTTCCGTTTTGCATGGATACCATTGCTTTCGAAAACTCCTCTTTAGAGAAAGATCTTTCCAAATCATTTGAAAATTCCTCACAGATAGATTTAGACTGATCTTACTAAAACAATTGTCAAAAAATGTCTCATTTCTAATGGACTCAGAGGTATACAACTGTGTGTAATACTCTTTAAATCTGGAATTAATCTCCAGAGGATCAGTGATGTTAACTCCATGTTCACCCTTAATTGAAAGAATGGCTTGATCAGCACGTTGTTGACGTAATTGGTGTGCCAAAATGTTTTCTATTTTTTCACCATGTTCATATGTTTTGTGTCGACATTTATCTGTTTATTTTCTTGTCAATAGATTAAATTTGGTTTGAAGAACTAGGCGTTGTTTGAACCGATCGTCTGATGGAGAGTTGGCTAACATTTCATCAAGTTTCAAAATGTCGGGTTCGATGTTCTTAATTTTCTCACTTTGAGTTTTTCTAATTCTGGCACTGTAAGATATAATTTGACCTCTGAGATAGGCTTTTAAAGATTCCCAAATTAACCCAGAGGATATTCCAGGGGTATTATTTCTTAATACATATTCTTTTATTTCTTTTGAGATAAATGCTATAAATTCTTTGTCAGAAAGCAAAACTGTAATAAACCTCCATGGCCGCTATCTGTTACTTGAGACTGGTATTTGTAGGGTCGTATTTAGTGGTGCATGATCTGAGATAACCATTGCTTGATAGTCACATATGTTAACTAATAAAGTAAAGTGCTATCAAGGAAAAATAAATCAATTTGTGAAAACGTTTTATGAACTGGTGAGTAAAATGAGTAACCTCTAAGTTTCCTTGATCTCCAAACATCACTCATACCATATTTTTTATGAAGCTGATTAATTACTTAGGTTGGTGGTACAGTTTTGGGTGAACTTCAATCCATCTGAGATAATGCACAGTTCATATCACCTCCGAGATGAGATGGTGTGTATCAATATTTGGTATTTTTGAAAAAATGCTTGTAAAAAATGTACTGTCATCCCAATTTGGGGCATATATGTTTGCAAGGATAACAGGTACATTATTTAATGTTCCTACTACAATTATAAATCGACCAGCTGAGTCAGCTTCTACTTTCATAGCTGTAAAGGAAATAGATTTTTTGACAAGAATGGCTGTACCTCTAGATTTAGAATGAAAATTTGACTGAAACATTTGGCCCTATCCAACCTCCTCTGAGTTTAGAGTGATCAAATGTGTTTAAATTTGTCTCTTGAAGAAAAGTGATGTCTACATCCATCTGATTCAGATGTGAAAGAACTCTTCTCCGTTTGACTGTATGGTTTAAAGATTTAACGTTCCAACTAACTAGATTAACTCGGATCTGGCAAGTACCACTATTGGCAATCAATAACCGGCTACCCATGTGGCTTATGATAAAATATTGACTGAGTTTTTGTTTTGATATCTAAGCAGAGTTTATAGAAATTCAATCCCATCACAACTCTACATACATATACAGAAAAAGACAGTAAAACTACTTTTGGTGCAACAGGTATCCCACCCCAACTGTCACCCACAAAAACATGGTGATTGAAACCTACCCCCTTACAACAAAATCCACACATTACTTGTTTATAAGAATTCTATTGTAGCAGCTTGCTCTGCTTTAAAGAATATAATAGAAAAAATGTAAAATATACAAAAAGCCATTTCAAAATATACACTAAACATTTAGCTTATTGACTTTTATATTGTGCCCATTTGTAATCAAAATGATAAAATGTATAAATGTAACATACACAACAAACTTTAATAAGGTGAGTTTGACATACCTGCACCATTGTTGTTACAGTAACATGAATCCTGCTTTCAGTGGAGTTCTTTCAAAATGTATATCAGGGTTTTTTATCAGTTATTTACTATTTTCACTATTCAGGTTTAAATTAAAAGGGCACAGGTGAAATAAAAGTGAGCCACCTTACAGGGTGTTATTTTTAACATACGTCATGGCCTCCATTGCATCCCGAAAATGTTTATCGATGATATCGTGGGTGATCCTTAGTAGAGCCGGATGGAGAAGTCCGTAGCGCCCGTTTTCCTTCCCTCGTAGCAGCCTCCTAGGTACATATTCCTTATGATTTACCAGTACATTGTCCACATTTTCTTTTCCACCACATCCCTCACATTAATCATTGCTTTTCCTCCCAGTCAAACATAAAATGTTATTTCTGTAGGTATGACCTACTCTCTGTTATTATTATATCATTTACTCTGTTTCACTCAATTAGATCTAAAATTAACACTGAATTTGTATAAAATGGGTTTTCTCTCAGTCAGAATCTGGGTCCCCTGGTTCAATTCAATTAACAGCCAGATCATTTGCAAAAAATACCTTCCTGTTGACCTGGACAACAGACTGACCTGACAACAAACTAAACAGTGAAGTCATCTATAAGAAGGAACAGTACAGTCTGGGCTTTGTGAGAAAGCTTGGGTCTGTCTTTTGTTTGCAGCAAAATACTCTATGTAGATATAAATATCAGAAATGTTTCATATATGTAATTCCAGCAACATTTCAAGCGTTTATGTAAAATTTCTCATCAGGTATTACAACATTTTACTTCAAAAATAGTCATGACAATGATCTTGTTAGCTCGAAATAGTTTTATTCACCAGCAGTAAACATTTCATATTTAATACCATGAATCCATGATCCTCCTCATGCTCATGAACCTCATGCCTCCATATCCCATCTCCCTGAAGCTCCTGTACTCTCCAGGCCTCATGTACATCATCCTGCCTCTGTAGTGGGGCTGCTCATACATCAGCCAGTGGCCGTCCATCACATGGGAGGACATGCAGTCAGACATGCGGTAGCGATCCATGATGGAGTCACAGTCATCCATCATCTCATTCATTTGACCACCAAAGTTCTCCCTCTCGTAGATCCTCATCCTGTAGGATCCCCTGTACTGTAAACAATGTGCACAGGTAAAAAAATATTGTTAGTTTCAGTTTTATAGTACAGATAAGCAATAAACCCTAAGTAGTTCTCAACCTACAATAGGGATCATACGGCAAGACCTGATGCTGTCCCTCCATCCCATCGTGCTCATGCAGTCAGCGTACTCGCCCCGCCTAAAGAAATACTGGTTTCCCATGTAGTTGGGGCGGTCATAGACCATGAAGCAGCCACTCTCCACCCTGCAGGAGTGACACCTGGTCAGGTAGGAGGACATATCAGCACAGTCGCTCATGCACTCATAGTGGCGACCCTGGAAGTCCCTATCCTCATAGAAGATGATCTGAAAGGGAAAAGAGTGAAAAGCCCTTTTTAAGCCACCAGTACATGTCAAAATGTTTTTTTTCATCAACTAAAGATTGCCACACCTTGCCCCTCATGTTCATGTCAGTGTTGCTCATGTTGGCTGGAGATGAGCTCTTGCTCCTGTACTGCATCCTACCTGGTTTAACCCTTTCCTTTTATACCTAAGCAAATGTAAAACACCCCTGACCCTCCCTTCATAAAAGTACAAACTAAGCAAGTTACTATTGAGCTGGAAAGAATACAGAGGTTACGTTCAGTTTTTTTCTTTGTCTTTAGAAAGGTCTTTCTATTATTACAAGCAGCATTTTGAATAGTGATAGTGACAATGGACTGAGCCATGTCACCATTAAATATTCTGTGTGTGACTTGAAATACTAAATTGTTTCCATAATGGTTTTGTAAACTATAATGTTTTTTCTCTTTTTAGGGGACTTCGTGTTTATTTTTCAAAAAACAGGTTTATTTGAGAAGAAATTACGCCAGATAATTCTTACACTGTGGATTACTTTCACAGCAACAAAATAATAATAAAACAAAAAAATAACCTAAACAATGATATAGGGCAATATCACAGTCTTACGAATATGTAAGCATACATACAAAAGTTTTATTGAAGAGCTATGAGTTTAAAGCCAAGTTAGTTTTAGTTAACGTACATACTCCAGAATAGCTGAAACAGCTTCAATGTAATGCACACTTATTAGCAAAATAGCTCCACCTTAAAGCAAAAACATTCATTCAAAGGACCATATACCAAAAACTGCCAACATGCAAATAACTACTAACCAGCATAAAAAAAAAGTAAAGGATCAAATCCACTAACAAATTAATTATTTTTCCTTTAGCTTATGGGTGTGGGTGAGTGTATGTGGGATTGGAAGAAGGTGGTTAGGCTTTATTTCACTAGAAAAGTACTCGCCATCTGTGAAATAAAATTATTAATAATAATTTAGATCTGAATACATGGTAAGAGTTTAAATACTTTTTATTGTCACTTTGTACATACTGATTAAACTTGTATTATGTTTTATAACTTGCAAAATATATTTTTAATTATTTTCATTGAAATGGAATGAGAAGACCCAAGATAGCAGAAAGATGAGAGGAGGTAGAATAATCATTGTAACGTTCATCAAATGAAATCAGAAACTTTTCAAAGAAACAGTAGGTTTAGTTATTCAAAAACTGTCATGGTTTTTTTCCAGCCTGTTGACTCACATGCAAGAAGCACTCTCAGGAGAACACCCATCAGTTAAATGGTGTTTATTGACAAAATCAAAATTATGCACAAGAGATGAATGAGGATCCGGAACCATAGCGACACTGTAAGGGAACAAGAGCACTGGAAGGAGACAACAGAGGTGAGAACTTGATTGAAAAGGAGGAGGATATCATACTTGGGGTGAGGTCAGTGGATCCGGGGATGTGAATCGGCGTTGTGGTGTAATCTTTTAGATTGCCTTGAGTGGTTGAGGGGAGACTGCTGCGGAGGTCATACGGAATAAAGCAGGTGGTGTTGAGTGGAAGGAGGAGTCGTTACAAGACGTGGTGTGAGTCTGGATCTTAAAATTTTTGTAGACTTGGATTTTTGAAATGTGCTTGGGAGAGAGACTGGATTGATCTAGGTTGAGCACACAAGAAAATTTTCTAGGGATTTTACTTGGAATGAGGAGAATCACAGAAAAACAAAACATATAGTACTCCAGCTCAGTGAGGTCTTGGATTAACAATTTGTAAGGCTAACAACCAGGCGAAGAGTGACCTGTGACATAATCCTCTAATGCTGCGAGGTAATTAAGCAGACAGGCTGCAACTGTGTGAAAACCCAGGTGAAGTGGTTATGCTTATTTCTTTGGGATGAAAAGGAGTGTGTCCATCTCTGTCTGTGGCTGTGCATATCTACGTATATTCAAACCCACATCTTTAACCTTACAGTTTACACTGTAAAGTTTTTAAAACTCTTCTCTTCCCACAGATGGATAGAATTGCATCTCCACCAGAGGCTAGCCTTAAAAGGTAACATATCTAATTGGCATGGAACATATATCATTTTAATGATGTCTTAAAGATGGCTTGCAGCACCATGAATTCTGGGAGAACCTGTTTCCTTTAGTCTTTTTCTTTGTCTCTAGTCTTTAGAATTGTCTTTGTTATTACAAGCAACATTTCTAAGTGACAATATACTTTTTTCTCGACTATAACACCTTTTTTCTCTTGCTTGAAATAAAAAAATATATACTTTTTAGAGTCTTTAAACAGGAAAAAGCTTTTAAAACGACTAAAAAACATGACAATCCAACCCAAAATTAATGACAAAACGTTAATATCCAGCAAAAATACCCTGACCATTTATAAAATGTATATTTTACAAGCTAATCAAACCAGCTTTTGAATATG
>JAVLVB010000551.1:91817-102240 GCA_032876305.1 Orestias chungarensis | reverse complement strand
TAGAGCTCAGACCCGAGTGAGCCATTGCACTAGAACGGCCTCGGCTCTCCCTTTCTGCAGAAAGGAAACTTGGACGATCCGCAAGACGTTTTTTGACTGAGTAGGATCTGAGTTTATATCTTTTATTTGAACATTGTGAGAACCTGAATACGCTGTCCTGAGATCAACCAACCTGGGGAAGTCAAGGAGGACTTCAACACAAGAATTAGCAAAAACAGTTCTCCAAACTGATAGTATAGACAGCAGAAATCAATAGAGTTTAGACATCATGTTTCTGACTCTACCATGCATAAATTGGACCTTTTGAATAAATTAAATTTTGCTTTAATGTTGCAATTTGCATGTGCTGCTTTCAGTTTGAAAAGCTACTTAAGTAGGAGAGCTAAAAGTAACATACAAAGTTTGTTTCTCGTAAAACTTACCTTCATGGTTTCATATTTACGTTCTTCCGGTCTCAGTCAAAAAAGTCCGCGGCCAACCAAGTTTAAGTGTGGACCATGGAAAAGGCCGCTCAAATGTTCAGAAGCTTTGACGTCATGCTCCGAATGCTCAAAAGGTTGCCAGATTCACTGATGCCTCTCAATTACATTTTACTTGGAAATATAAACTAATTGAGACAATGAACTGATTTAGAGATTGTTACTTAGATCGAATAATGGAATTTACGTAGAAAATGAGGACACATCATTACAAACAATCAGCAAGTAATGTACTGCATGAAAAACTGCTATTTTAAAGTAAAAGTACTAAATTCATATTATTATTATTAATTGAAATAATAATTACAGGGCAAAAAATATTTTTTGCTGGTTTCACTGAACTGTCCTTTAAGACATCTGTAACAATGTTGACAGAATTATTAACTTTTTTGAATACAAGTATATTTACCTAGGTTATGGATGATGAATATAATAACACTGAGTAACAAGGAGCTCCTGAAATTGTGGAGAACCTCTCCATGGTGGCAATCCAGGTATTGGATAGTAAGACTGAAGTGCGGCTCAGGGGCAATAGTGCTGGGCAGATGGATCAAGCTAGTACAATAGTTGACATGTGAAGGTGTACACTTTAACACGGTCCCTCTGTTTTGTAACACCTCCGCTTGCCTGCCTCTCAGAAGCACAATCTTTGACCTCGTCTCTTTAATCTCTCGGACATCAGATCCAGTACAGCACTAAGTGCTTTGTTTTTGGCCAGGCTTTTTCTCAGTGAAAAATTAAATTGTCAGCATCCATAGTAGACACTTGTTCAGAAACTGCATGTTTCCTCTTTTCTTGTTGCTGCAGTTCATTAGCACATTCTATATTCTGGTTTTCCAACAAAACCCCAGCATGTGGTGGACTGAAGAAGGTAGGGCTGTATGTCCAACTTTACATTGTCATTCTTCAAAACTGTTAAGATGGTGACCATGAGCAAAGTCTGAACCATGGCAGGACCATATTTTACCCCTCACAAGGAAGCTTTTTGGAGTCTCTTAAATGCTCTGAACCTCTGATGAGAGGTCCATGAACAGTTAAGCGACACCTCTCTCTTGATAGTGGGACTTTTGGATCCTCTGAAGGGCAAGGAGTGAAATGTAATCTTTGTCTTTCTGGGCGATATCTTAGCTGCAGACCTGGTATGATAGCCTAAATCCTAAATTAATTACATCTATTATTTTCACTTCACGGTGGACTCTTTTGATCCCACTATTATCTGCCTGGTCAAAGTAGAAACACCTTTTGTCCAGGCTCCCCTATTTGGCTTCCCATTAGAAAGTCCTTGTGCCAAATGATCCCCAGCCTCTCTCTCACTCACTCACTCAGTCTGCCAACCTACAATTGTTAGGGGCTGCCCTCACCTACCTTAATGGGGGGGGGGGGGTGTTAATCAATCCTAAGTGAATTAAGCTCATGTCTTGCACATGTTTACCAATCTTTTAACATACTTCTGATTTGTTTTGCACCTAAAAAACAATAAATAAAATTGTAAATGAAAAAATTGTGGACTTTATCAAAAGTATATGTAATATCTGCCTTAGGGTTGCTATTTTCAAACAATAGCCTAAGTAAAAACATATATTTTAATTTTATTTGATATCACTCTGGGCTACCACAATCTAAACATGAAAAAAATTATTATTTTGGACTTTGGCATGCCATAGGAAAAAGGTTTGGGGTCTTATAAGTGACTTTAGAGTACATGATGTACATGAGAAGCAACAGTGTCTGAAACATTTTGAAGGCAGGACATCTTTTGTTTTTAATGTGTATTATATTATAGTTACTGTATATTTCTGGAGTCTGTTTAAACACATTTATTTTAGTTTAAGTAATTCCATGATCTTATGATAATTACTATAGAAACTTCTGCTCCACCTTCCGGGGTTGGTAAATATGTTTTTATATATTACATGGGATTCATGTTGTACCGAAATATTAATAACAACAAAACTAGAAATTGCAGATAATTCTATTAAAAGCAGAGAAATAGTACAGTATTTAGGGAAAATGCAAGAGAAATCCAGAATTAAGACAAAAAGACAATCATACTATAAGGTTCGCTCTACCTTTTACTTTGCAAGAGAACTGTTTTCTCATGTTAAAAACTTGTCTGTGTATGCGAGTGTTGGTTTTGCAAGCAGCTAAGTAAAAGAAACTACTTATTATCTGCATCCACCAGGTCTTCTAATCAGGAGCAACTGAACTGTCGGATCATAAAAAGGGTCCAACAATATTGTAAAAATGATATTCCTCAAAAGAAGATCTTTTTAAAGTTTTATTTTGTCATTGTGTTTGTAATAAACAATTGTTTTTACATGTCCACCATACGTCTCATGCTCATGAACCTTGTGCCTCCAAATCCCATGTCCCTGAAGCTCCTGTACTCTCCAGGTCTCATGTACATCATCCTGCCTTTGTAGTGGGGCTGCTCATACATCAACCAGTGACCGTCCATCACATGGCAGGACATGCAGTCAGACATGCGGTAGCGATCCATGATACTGTCACAGTCTTCCATCAGCTCATACATCTGACCCCCGAAGTTTTCTCTCTCATAGATCTTCATCTTGTAGGATCCCCTGTACTGTAAATAAGTTAACATGACTTGTAGATTTCATCTGCATTGCCCAGCTGTTAGCTTTAAAACCCCTCAAATGTTTCTAACTTACCATGGGGATCATATGGCAAGACCTTATGCAATCTCTCATGCCCATCATGCTCATGTAGTCAGGGTACTCACCCCTCCTAAAAATATACTGATTTCCCATGTAGTTAGGGCGATCATAGCCAATAAAGCATCCACTCTCCACCTTGCAGGAGTGACACCTGCTCAGGTAGGTGGACATGTCGGCACAGTCACTCATGCACTCATATGACCGACCCTGAAAGTTCCTGTCCTCATAGAAAATTATCTAGAAAGAAGTGAAATAATATTAACAATTTTAAATAAGAAATAGCAAACACTATTTTATATGAGGTAATAAAAGGTGAGAGTGCTTACTTTGCCCATGGTTCTGGCAGGATTGTTGATTCTTGTGAGATTGGAGTTCTGCTACACTAGTGACTGTGCTGTTTTAACTGTTACTTTTATACCTGACCTAACTCAAAAAAACTGTGGCTCTCATTGTTTAAACCCCTGATTCAGTATCATGGTATGGAGGCCTATAGAGTGGAGAGGGTTATTTGGCACATTGCCATGCGACCTGATCCCATAGAAGACCTTACAATAGATTTTCACTTAGGTAAGTCAACACAATGGGCACATTTGACGGACAATAGTCTCTTCATCACATTTCAAAACACATTGTTTGGACCTACCACTGGTATATGAACAGTTTAAAGGCATGCAGGTCCCTTTGTATAATCATAATAGTTCAGTGTGCCAGTATGCAATGAACATTGCTTTGAACAAAGGTTGTTCTGCTGTTTGTAGAAACCTGAACAGTATGTTTTTAAGAAGATGTCAATCACTAATAGTCAATTAAGATGTATGTTGTTTTTCAGAAAATATATCCTGTTCTGTTTTAACAGGGTTTGTGAATTGATCAAATCCAACTCAATTGTGCTTGAGATAATTTGTGTTCAGCTGGTGGTTACTGATCGAAACAATGAGGAGTTGCAGAGTCAAATAATTAAGACCGGTGAGCTTCCTAAAAAAACACTGAGGCATATGACATTGCCACCTTTATTAATTTTTTAACCCAAATGCTTTATGTTTCAAAACATACTGTGATTGTAGAGGTGTACCTTACTCAAATGCAGTTCGTGCCAAAGTTTGGTTGTTTTCTTTTCAGCAGGAGGCTTTTAGTTACAGCATTTGATCCCTATCCAACATCAGCTCTCTCCAGTATCTAGTGAGGGTTTTTTAAGATTTTATTTCTTCCTCTTGCTTATTATTCACATTTGTGTCTCTATTACTACCTCCCATGCATGGTTTCGCCTTTTAACTTTAACTTTTTAACTTATATCTTTGTCTCCAACAGCCATTTTAACAGATTTGGATTTTTTTATTTGTATACGTTTTACTAATGGAAACTATTTTGTTTTATGTAGCTAAAACATAAGTTTGGTTGTGCAATTATTTTCACCAAATTACACTCACAACAGTCAGTCTAGAAACCACAGGGTGTCTCTGTGAAGAAAATAATATTAGTGCATACCATCACTGGCAGTGGAGAATGACTCAACAGGAAAATAAAAACAGCCATAGCACATACAACAGCTTTCAATAATAGCCGGGAAAATCCTGTCAGTCAAAAAGAAACTCAAAACACAAAAACAGGTTTAGCTGGGGTTATTGTTCAAAAACTTGTCATTCTGGAGACAGGGTCAGCAACGATATTCAATACGTCAAAGTAGCATGTCATGTCACAACCAAACAAAATTACTAGAGGACTGTGTAGGAATATCTGTGTCATGTAATGGATAGATGTTCCACAGTAAAAACGAGTCGTAATGGTGTAGGACAGAACCAATAGGTTGCCCCCTGTCACATGACAATGCGCCCCTTAGCAAGGAACTTAACCCCAATTTACCTGTAGTGTAAAGCGCTTTGAGTGGTCAGTTTGATTAGAAAAGCGCTATATAAGTGAAGTCCATTTACCATTTTAAAAAGTACTTATATATGAATAAAGAACTAATCCTGTTTTGTAATACTGTAGTAAATCTGATCACATCAATAATACTGACAACATTTGCTTAAATCAAAATTGTTTTATTATGTACATTGAGCAGTGAAACATTTTAATACGAGGAATCCATGATCCTCCTCATGCTCTGGAACCTCATGCCTCCATATCCCATCTCCCTGAAGCTCTTGTACTCTCCAGGTCTCATGTACATCATCCTGCCTTTGTAGTGGGGATGTTCGTACATCAGCCAATGACCGTCCATCACATGGCAGGACATGCAGTCAGACATGCGGTAGCGATCCATGAAGGAGTCACAGTCATCCATACACTCGTGCATCTGTCCACCGAAGTTCTCCCTCTCATATACCCTCATCCTATAGGATCCCCTGTACTGTAAAATGATTTAAAACATAACGTTAAATTATTGATTTTAGTATAACAACTCAGGTCAGTTTTAGAATCCATCCTACCATGGGGATTATACGGCAAGACCTGATGCAGTCCCTCCATCCCATCGTGCTCATGTAGTCAGCATACTCTCCCCTCCTGAAAAAGTACTGGTTTCCCATGTAGTTTGGGCGATCGTAGACCATGAAGCACCCACTCTCCACCCTGCAGGAGTGACACCTGCTCAGGTAGGAGTGCATGTCAGCACAGTCACTCATGCACTCATAGTGGCGACCCTGAAAGTTCCTGTCCTCATACAAATAAAGTGTTTGACAGGAAGGAAAATATTTTTTGCATTTTAAGATAGAACAATGTACCTTGCCCCTCACGTTCATGTCGGTGTTGCTCATGTCAGCTTCAGATGAGTGGTTGCTCTTTCTCTTGTACTGCATTCCTACCTCGGTTAACCCTTTCCTTTTATACCTAAGCAAATGTAAAGAGCAAGTGGCCCCCTTTTATAAAACTGCTAACATGGCAACTTACCATAGAGTTTCAAAGAATGCTCAGGTAACATACAGAGTTTTTTTGTCTTTACCGTTAGAAAGGCCTTTCTGTCATATATGAACAGTACTTTGAATAGTGCTATTTGTTACGGTGGCCCTGAAGTGCAAAATGCAACAACATTAACTAAGCACAATTACAAATATCAAAAACGAAACAACATAAACAAACCAGAAGAGGTAAGTCCCAGTGTGGGAAACCTGAGAAATCGCTGATTGGTCGACACCACTTTTGGCCTTTTACCCGGAAGTTATGGATTTAGCTCTTTCAATGGGAAGACGGTAAGAGTGCTATGTATTGCCCAAGTTAGATATTGGATGTTTAAGCTCTGGGATTTTAGCGGCTTCTGATCATATTTAGTAACCCAGGTTTTGGCAAAGTCAAGATTTTATTAAATTTTTACTGGATTACGTTTGCACTTCTGTACTTTAGGCTTGATGTCTTCCTATACTCTTTCTTTCCTTCTGTCTTTAGGATCCGCTGTGTGAAATTCAAAAGAATTGCCTTTATTTTGAAGAACGCGTTTACATTCGCTTCAATCAGTGTTTGGCTTTTAAGAAATAGAGTTAAATAACAAAAGGAAATTAAGCAAATTTGCCAATAAGTTCTAATGTAGTGAATTTATTTAACTGCTTCCTTTGCATTACAGCCATGCGTAGCATCAGCATCTGATTTACTTATGCTTTGTGTATCCTGGTTGATTCACTTCAAACTACTTCCTCATTGACATTTTTTTAAATTACTTTTTAAAAGTTCTCTAAAAATTTACAAGAAAATTGAATTTAAATAAAACTAGTTCAACAAAGAAGCCACAGGTCATTATTGCAAAAAATCATAAATGGAGAGTAGTAGGAGAAACTAGTTTTTTGAGAAAAGAGTCAGAATACAAAGGCCAAAATAAATCTGTACAGAATAGAGTAACACCAAAGAAAGAGTTTACTTTTGGTTTCCATTGATTTGTTTAACTCTCTGCCTCAGTAATATAAAGTACTATATAGGGCTGAAGGATGTTAGAAAATGTTTCAATATCACTTATAGCGGTAAACAAAATACCAAAAAGGTTTGAGTCAAATAGTTTCATAAATCATTTCAAATACAAATAGGGAGTTGGCAAGAACAGACCAACCGCATCAACCGCTGGGCCGCGAGAATTACGACCGCCATCTTGGACTGGTCCTCCTACCCATAGGACAGCAGCAGACTGAACAGTTTTGAAGATGGCATAGCACTGTGTGGGGAATTTCTTTACAAATCAGCGGACGATTGTGACTAGGAGTTGGGGGATTAACTTTCACAAGTAAGATTCAACATTATTATTGCCAGGACAGGATAGCTTGTCCGATTTAGAGATGGTGTTATTCCCTACATCTTCAGCAGGTGTATCATCATAAGGCTATTAGTGTTCACAGATATATCAAATATTATATCACCAATAACGGAGAGTGGTGAAATACTTATCTCTCTGTGGTATGATATGTATTATATAATTATTTTTGTTTTATTTTAGCCAGAAGAGGGCAGGACTACAGCTACTTCTAGAAAAGCTGAAGAGAGTCTATCCAGGGTCTATACAGAGATCCTTAAGTTGTATTTACTACCTTTTACTAGTTTTTTTACTACCTTAAATTTTTTTTTTAATACCAGCACAAAGCAACAACTCTAGAATCAAAAATCAGTTTATTTATATAGCGCCAATTTACAACAGGTGTCGTCTCAAGGCACTTCAAAGAAAATCAATTAAATATACCGGCGTAATGACAGATATATATTAAGAAGAGAAAGACAGAGTGACAGAGTGTCTGATAGAGGCTCTGTAGACATATACGAGTGTAGAGCAAGCAAATTAGCTACAATTAAGAGGGAACTCTAGGAGTTGGATTAATCAAAATTTCACAATATGCCTTGGTCCATAGTTTTTACTGATATGTCAAAAAGGTTTAACAACTGCATACAATTTATGACAGACCTTTAGAATAAAGGATATGCCTCAGTTAGGGCCTTGAAAAAAAGAGGTAGAAACTAGAAAATAAAGTGCAACTTCATAAATAACTTAAGAACACAACTTAATGTAACATTGGACACAAAAACTGGCCAACACAGAGAGGTGAGGTGGGAAATAGAGCGAGAAATGAACTTAATAAGATTAAGCAGAGTCACAAGTGCCTAAACTGTGTCGATTTTTCCTCGATTACGTGTTCTAATTGTACAAGTTCTGTTTTTTCTTCTCCTTGTGTCTTCTTCGAAGACAGTTCGATTTTGTTAATAGCTCAGCCATTTTTGTTCCTATCTTGCACTTGGCCGTCTCAGCATACTTGTCGGCATCATCTTCGACTGAATGGCACACACTTATGAGAACCTGCTGTTGGTTGCGGAGTTCCGCCAGCTCTTTCTCTGCTGCTTTCCTTTTGAGCTCTTGAATGGCAGTCTCCTTTTTTTTTCGCTCGCTATTGTGACCTGGCTGAAGCAGAAGAGGCCCGGAGCTCCTTGGTCAGCGGAACTTTCAACACACCACCACAGACCATCACCTTGTTGGATATTACTTGGAGGGCTTCCAGGTTTCATCAAGGAGGTGACACTCTTCTACCTCCTTATTTACGGAGAAGCCTCTCTCCACGGTGGCTTGTCCGTGTGAGAGGAGGAGATTACATTGGCAAAACTTCAGGAGGTCAGGGTGGGGGGTGCAAAGTTTTGAGCTAAGAAAGACATCCAGGGGCTGCTTCAGGGGTTGGAAGCCAGCAAATTCCTCTTCTCTGTCCACAGCTGAGAGAAAGAATGTCAACTGCTGGATGATGACATCACTTACAACAGTGACAGGACAATTAAGATATATTCATTTCATTTACACATACCAGTCAAATGCCTCTTCATCCCTTCAAAAAAATTACAGGCAGTACATCGTAGATGCTCAACGGTATCTAAAGCAGTGATTCTCAGCCTAGGGGCACAGAGGTCTTATTTACATCACAAATGAATCATCGCCTTTTAATAAAAAAAAGAAGCTGAAAACCACAAATGACATTCTACTGTCCTTATACAATATTTTCTTACCAGCTGCAATGCCACCTGTCAGCTGCTGCCCCTGGTTGAATGTCGGCACTAATGCCTTCATCTGCTGGATACACCACTCTGGGTCTTTCACCATTCTCGTGGGATTCAGGCAGGTAATCTGCCTCACAATTGGGAATTTCAGTGGGGATTTGTCTTACAGTTTCTTTATTATTCTGATCAGACACTCCAAACACTCTTTTCTTAGGGTCAGTACTGATAAGGACCCCCTGGTCCCTGGCTTGGCCAGAAGTGCCTGATAAAGAACATTACGGAAGATATCATGTCAATGTTTTCTTTGAAAGAAAATGTTTGACAGAGAGGTGAGTAGTGGTCCGAGAAGGTTAACCGTTTGTGTGAGTTTGTTTCTTACTTCCAGGACAGGAGATTATTTCACGCCAGGGAGAGGAGAATTGATGGAGATGTCGGAATCCAGAAGGCAGGTTGTCCAGGGGGTGTTCGATGGAATGCAGTCCGGGACTGGAGCGGGCAGATGGAGCTGATGGCAGGAGAAGGTGGACACAGATGGTGGCAGAACCAGAGGCAAAGGGAAGACGGTGAGCTTGGAGAAGGTTTGGCAGTGATCTGGAGACAGAGAGTTGAACGGGTTGAGCAGAAAACGAGGAATAACAAGAACAACTAGAGAATATCAGTCAAAGAGGAAGTCTCTGAGAATAACTGTCTCTGAGGGAACTACGTTACCGATTGTAACTAATACTCAGGCGACGTGTTGTAGGTACACTGCTCCTCTTATACTGCTATCACTGATTGGAGATCGTGAGGAAGGACGCTCCACCCTGGTGCTCTGGCGTCCCCCAGCGGACAACCTGCAAAAAGACTCCTCAACCTAACAGCGTTTGGCTGTTGGAATTTCTTTTCCTCAGCAGTTTTCACGTAGTTTTCAATCATTGGCCGAACTTCAAAAGGTTAACAAGGTTGAAATAACGGTAACTAAGTAGATTGGACAAAGGAAGAAAGTAGCAGAGAGAGAAATGGTCAGATTGTCCTCCAGCAGTCTAGGCCTATAGCAGCATAACTATAGAAAAACTTAAATAACTTAACCCTATAGAGTGAGACATGAAGAAGGTAGAGCAAAGGAGAACCGTCTGTCAAGACTAAGTTCCTCCCCCAACCAGATTAGGCTGTCTTCTCTACCTCTTCCTAACTATAAACTTTATCAAACAGGAAGGTTTTAAGCCTAGATTTGAAACTAGACAGGGTGTCTGCCTCACGGACTAAAGCTGGAAGCTGGTTCCACAGGAGAGGAGCCTGATAACTGAAAGATCTGCCTCCCATTGTGCTTTTAGAGATTCTAGG
>JAVLVB010000551.1:55692-70865 GCA_032876305.1 Orestias chungarensis | reverse complement strand
CACACTCACTTTTTGTTCCACTCCCCTCAGGCAGGAGGCTGCGGAGCATCAAGTGTAGAACAACCCGTCTGAGAAACAGCTTCATTCCTGAAGCTGTGAGACTCTTGAACTCCTCCTGCACAAACCACTGCACGGACAATACAAAATGAACACCTTACTATACCCGCACTGAGACACTTACTACTGTTTATAACTATTTTATTTATTTATTTACTTTACTTCTATTTTATTTATTTTAATTTTTTAACTTATTTTATCTATTTTAATATTAGCTCTTGGGTGGAACTGGACCGTGAGTATATAATTTCGTTCCACCTCGTGTACCACATGTGTTGAAATGACAATAAAGTCTCCTTGAATCCTTGAATCCTTAACAGTCCATATTGTAATGCAAATGACCTCTGGTGTTACCACCCCCTGTACATGAGATTGGATAAAGGCTGAACTGGCATCAGCACAAGAGCATGTTCCAAACATTTTTCATTACCTGCCCCTGCAACATCATACCTCTTTGCAGGAATATATTGATAAGTCATATCTAAATCTTTTATTTAGGCAAACCTATTGAACAATCAGATATTATACGGGTACTTGTTTCTAAGCTGAGAAAAGGTCAGAACCATGCTTTTACAACAAGGGAAGGCGGAGCCTATTTATGTTGTCCATTCACCCACAGACTAATTTAAATTGCAAAGCGCCCTATATGAAAGAAAGAGCAACTTAGAGACATATAGCATTTTGTCTTGTCTTGCCTTTGCATGTCATTCACCATTTCAGCTTAGAAAATGACAAACAGTATGACATCAGTATAAGACATTTATTTCACACAACAAAAAGCACTACATATGAAGCCCAAAGACAGCCTTTCTCCAAATAGGAGAGAGCATTACGCATGTATTTAATGTCCAGAGCCGCTGCAATCCAAAACTTTATTGAAGTTTCACAAATCAGAGAAAGGGTTCACAAAGCAAAACCGTGAGCGCTGCGAACGCCGGCAAAGCCGTGCTGCGGGGTGCAGCGGAGGAGAGACCGCGCTGAAGTTACTTGTGAGTCATGTTTGCCCTCTAGTAAATAGGGCAGATGGTCATTATTGTGTAAATATTCTTGCCTTCCCTCTTTACACTGTTCCAGGTCATGAAGCTATTTTCTTTGTATGGATCAGCTATCATCTGATCACTGCGCTGGTGGCTCAGCTGTTTAAAATCATTCCGGTATTGGCGACACAGGTGACGTAGACCTAGTTATATTTAATTACATATATGATTTTACCCCCCCCCCCCTGCTCTCAGGTAAAACACTCGTAAACAGAGAGGATTGAGCTAAAACTAAAACTGAAGGTGGTGGAATGGTTCTCCAAGGACAGCGCTAATGGGGCATTTACATCTGAAAAGGGATTAATGAGTTGTGAAAGACAGTTGGGGGGACTTGAGTCTGACGGAAATTCTCGTATCTCTGGGCTTTCTAATGTTAAACACCACAAGTAGAGTTAAGATCCACCTGCGAAACCTCAATTCTCATTTTACATCAGCAGAGTTACCATCCACCAGCTAAGAATTAAACACCAGAAACAGACTTTTGATTTTTGATATCAGAGTTTCTGACTGTAGGAACGCCTTCAACTAGTTTTGTCCTTGCTAGAATTAGAAATATCATAAATGCTGGTGGAGAATGAAGGATAATGGTTTCTCTCATGTTTGTTAAGCTTCTGACCCACATAAATAGAGGACTCTCAGGAGTAGATAATTAAACAGTTTATTGAATGGTTGAAATAGATCTTCATACAGGGATTCATCGGGCTTGACTGGAAACGGCTGGAGCGAAAGGGGATGACAGGAAATTGCTGGAAAGATGCGGTAGACCGGAAGCTTCTGGAGGTTGAGGCCGTAGTAGGTGAGTGAAGTAGTGGGGAGAAGATGGTTCTTAGGAGACGGTCTTACTTGGTGTATATGGTTGTTGATGCCAGGGAGAAGTGAGCGGGCTGAGGTTTCCAGGGAGAGGGTCCAGAGAGGTAAGTTGTCGACGGGGTGTATAGATGGTTGGAGCGAGCAGACCGAGCTGAGCAGAGGAGGTAACAGGGACCAGAATGACTGAAGCAGACCGGTCTTTTTTTTGCTGGTGGATGTGAACACAGGTGAGGTCACAAGGAGCATGAGGAAAAACATGAAAGGGATAACTATAAATAGCAAAGACTGATAACAATAGAAAACTTAAGAACTAGAGATTTGGCACTGAAAACTCAAAAGTTACCAGGAGTAACAAACACCCAGGCGACAGATTTCCAGATTATCACAAAATGTTTGTTCTATATCCATCCATTCTCCATCTCGTAGGTTACTTTTAAACCAATGTGAGATGTATTGCAATCTATTAGCTAGAAAATAGTGCTGAAAGTTTGGTCGTTCTAAACCACCACAATCTTTTAACTGTTTGTAGAGTTTTAAAGTTGATTCATGGTGGTTTGTTTTTCCATAAAAAATTGAGATACAGGAGTGTAGTGACTTGAACCAAGCAGATGATGGTCTTGGGGGAAAAATTTAAAATAGTTAATCTACTTTAGGAAGGACCATAATCTTTATGGTGGCTACTCTGCCCATGAGTGATATAGGCAGGGCATTCCACCTCCTAAGATTGTCTTCTATTAGTTTTAGAAGTTGAATGTGATTTAGCTTTGTCAGCTCTGAAAGTCTGGGCGACAAATTTATGCCCAGGTGTGTCCTGTCTTCAGCATATTAGTTATACTGAGGACTATACTATACTATACATATACTGAGGACTGCAATTAACTGGCAGAGCTATAGATTTTGACTAGTTAATTGAGTAGTTTGAAACTGCTGAGCATTTGTTCATTAGTGCAATAGTGTTAGTTAGAGAGACCTGTAGATTGTGGAGTAATCCACTTAGAGACTTATCTTATGTTCAATAGTTTTGTACTCAATGCCTTTTATATCTCGGCTTTCTT
This sequence comes from Orestias chungarensis, assembly GCA_032876305.1. Taxonomy (NCBI): domain Eukaryota; kingdom Metazoa; phylum Chordata; class Actinopteri; order Cyprinodontiformes; family Cyprinodontidae; genus Orestias; species Orestias chungarensis. The sequence continues at coordinate 67,906 of JAVLVB010000551.1, read as the reverse complement.
TATCGTCAGCAGCTAGAGGTTCGATAAATGGAGCAAAAAGAGAAGGGGACAGTGGATACCGTTGCTGGTGCCTCTCTGCAGACTAAAGGTTGGAGAATTTATATCATTGGTCCGTACACAAGCATTTAGAGCGTTATGCAGAATTCTCATCCAGTTTTTAAAGGATGAACCTAACCCAAATTTGTCTAATACTGCAAACAGGAATTTCCATTTTACACGATCAAAGTTTTTTTTTGCATCTACTGAAACAATTATGGCTTCCAGGTTATTGATAGTAGAATAGTCTATAATATTAATTAGTCTGCAAAGATTAGTGGAAGACTGTCTTCCCTTTATGAAGCCTGTTTGATCTGGATGTATTAAAAGAGATGTTACTTTTTCCAGTCTTCTAGCAAGAGCTTTTGAGATTATCTTGAGATCTACATTTATCAAGGATATTCGATGCTAACTGGATGGGAGTATAGGGCCTTCCCTGGTTTCTGGAGCAGAATTCATATTTGAGGGAATTTTGTTTTTCTCTTTGATTTAGATAACATCCTATAGAATGTTGGTGCTAGTATAGTCCAAAATTCCTTGTAGAACTCAGCTGGAAAACCATCTGGTCCTGGAGCTTTACAAACAGAAAACTGTAGCAGGGCTTCATGGAGCTCACCAATTGAAAGACCAGAGTCTAACACCTTGACATGTTCTTGTTGTAAATTTGGAAGATTAATGTGGAGAAGAAATTTTATATCTGATGGATCATTGCTTGATGAATATAAGTCTTTGTAAAAATTCATAAAATATAGTTAATTTCATCAGGATAATGGGTAACAGATCCTGTTCAGTCTGTGATAGACATGATAGTTGCTTTCTCTTTATTTATTTTTAATTTGTTTGCTAGAAATCTTCAAGATTTGTTAGCATGTTCAAAATTATCCAAACAAAGTCTTTGAACAAACTGTCATTTTCTCATCTAATATTTCATTCATTTTCAATTTGGCTTTTCTTATTTTGTTTAATATATATTCTTCTTGAGAGACACCAGAGGCATTCTCTAACTGTTTTTAATTTCTAATTCTATAATTTTTGAGTTCTAATTCATTTTCTTATTTGAAGAAAAATAAATTATTTTGCCTCGCATTACACCTTTTCCGGCTTTCTAAAGAGTGCATGCTGATATACCAGGCTGATCATTATTTTCCAAATACATGGACCATTCTTTTCTAAAGAAATTAGTAAATTCAGGGTCTTTAAGTAATGATAATTAAATCTCCAATTCCTAGAAGGTGGTTTGACTTATTGATCACAGTGATTCACAGTAATGGGGTAGAAATAATCTAATCTTGAGTATGACCGGTGTACAAGTGAAAAAAAAATGTGTAATCCTTAAGCGAGGGGTGCTGGCAGCGCCATGCATCGCAAGTCCAAAATGATTCATGTATTGTTTAATAATTTTAGTGGACTGCCAGTTACGCTGACTCCCTGTGTTACTGAGCCTGTCCACAGCTGCGCCATGTTGAGGTCCCCTCCTATGAAGAGTGTGTTTTCTGAGTGATCAGATAGTCATGTGAAAAAAGAATGGAAGAATGAGGGGTCATCAACATTGGGACCAAATACATTAGCAATACATAATCTGCTTGTTGATCCTTTAACCGATTGTGGATTTTTAATCTCTTCTCTCTTGTCCCAGCTCCACACACATTCCATGTAACAAACCTTAACCCAGACATGTTCATTTTAGTACCGTGCATGTTTGATGCTTATTGACAAAAACATTTGCGCCATTGTAAACACATGCATGCGCAACCCAGTGTGTGACGCTTATGTGCGTGCCTTGTATGCTTCATTTTTATGTGTCATTAATATACATATGTGTGTAAATATACAAATGTGTGACTGTGCGCGCCGCTCCAGTGTTGCGCCGGCTATGTGCGCATCTGTGTCATTCCTCCACTGTGAGCAACAGTGTGGGATCGCATGTATATAAACGTCATCTCACTGTACTATAATGTTAACGCTGCTGTGGACTTTGAAAAAAAAAACAACAAGAAAACAGTGCAAGAAACTGTGAAGAGAAAAAAGAAAAGACAATAAAAAAAACATAAACAAAACAATCAACAATATTATAAATGTTTCAGTAGTGAGATGGGCAATGATTTAAAAAGTTACTTTATATATTTTATCAGAACTTACTTTAACTTTGTATATAAACTATATTTACATTAAACATGAAATGTGTGAATGCAGACCGCCTGAAAATTTTACAGCCATGGAGTGACGATCTGGTTGCAGTAGAGTTGTCCATTTATAAATATTTTATCCACGGAGATGACCGCACGGGTACCTCCTTGGATGAACTTCTTCTAAATAGGGAACAAGACTCTGCGCCTGTCCAAGATCTCTCTGAGAAACTGGTCGTTCACGCTGAAGTCCGTTCCTCTCAGCTCCCTGTCGTGGCTTTTCACCTGCTCCTTCTGCTTGAAGTGCTCGAATTTGGCCACAATGGGTCTTAGTCTGTGCCCATCTCTCTTTGCACTCAAGCAAAGAGAACTCAAAGGGTGTCGTGAGAGACTGGTAGCGTCGTGAGAATGCTGTAGTCTCGCAAGACTCTGTTAGACTGTTAGCAGAATCAAACTTCATGGCGCGCCTCTAACCAACCAATTCAGTGAAATTTGATGAAAATACAATTTCGTCTAGCATATAGCAAATATATATTCCGGGGAAAGAAGCGAAACACGAACACTGGAGAACAGCGGAGAAAGCTTCAACAGCCTTAAGGATTACATTGACGAGTGTTTCGAACGGATTGTCATGGGGAAAACGGGCTAAACATCGGCAGGTACATCCACTACGTCTAAGCGAAGTCGGAACGAAGACTTCCCCGGTGCGATGTCTCCTGCTAGCAAGGAGTCGATGGAAATTCTCATGTTGATAAACTCAAAATTGTCCAGTTTTGACCCCCACCTGTCCCTCCTGGAGATTCTACATAAAGAATTTCAGGCACTGCGGGAGTCATTGGAATTCAGCCAGCAACAGGAGCAGACGCTGGCGTCGGAGAACACGGCCCTCAGGAACGCAGTGAAAACCCCTCAATGAAGGAATGAGCCGAGTGTCTGAAGAAAACAGGGAAATCAAAGAAACAATCATAGATCTCCAGGCTCGCAGTATGAGGGACAACCTGGTGTTTGCTGGGATCCAGGAGCAGATGGATGAAGACCCTGAACTGGTTATTAAAAGCTTTATCCAGCTTTCGGAGGACACAGTGAAGAACATCTCATTCCACCTAGTGCATCGCCTGGGAGGGAAGAGACCTGACATCCGTAGGCTGACCCCTATCGTGGCCAAGTTCGAGCACTACAAAGACAAGGTCTTGGTAAAGACCCGTGGCAGGGAGCTGAGAGGATCTGACTTCAGCATCAACGACCAGTTCCCCAAAGAGATCTCGGACAGACGGAGGGTCCTGTTCCCCATCCAGAAAAAATTCATCGGAGGAGGCTCCCAGGCTGTCGTCGCGGTGGACAAACTATTTATTAACGGCCAGCTCTACCACGACCAGGAAACCACTCCACGGCTCTACTAATCCCAGTGAACTGGTAAGAAAGAAATACTACTTCCATAATCCGACTCCCACAGTCTCACGACACAAAGCTGTGTCCTACACGGTGATGGTTTATTTAGGTCCTCACTGGGTTGTATCTTTCCTGCACCTTTACTTTTTTGCACTTTTTTATTTTCTTTCGTCTTTCACTTTTAATTTTTTCTTTCAACCAGCTGCGGTTTCACTCCAACATGTATTGTCAAAATTAAGACTAACTTTTAAGGCACACACAGGGAACACACCACTAATTGCTCACACATAGAGGGTGGCTGCAGACACAAGCTTGCTGAGCATCTGTACTGTGCATGCAACTGGACGCATTTCTCTATTTCTCAGAAATCCACTCAATGAATGAGTAGGCACATGTCCACATTAAGGTTTGTCTCATGGAATGTGCATGAAGCCGGGTCCAGAGAGAAGAGATCAAAAACAGTTAATGAATTGAAGGTTTTGCAGACCCATCTGGCTGCTGGTGATGCTCTTACCACAACATCCATCCATCCATTTTCTTGCCGCTTATGTGAATTCAGGTCGCGGGGGCAGCCCGAGCAGGGAAACCCAGACATCCCTCTTCCCAGACACGTCCACCAATCCCTCCGGGAGGATCCCGAGGCGCTCCCAGGAAAGCCTGGACACATAGTCCCTCCAGCGCATCCTGGGTCGACCCCAGGGTCTCCTCACTGTGGGACATGCCCAGAACACCTCACCAGGGAGGCATCCAGGGGGCATCCTAATGAGGTGCCCGAGCCACCTCAGCTGGCTCCTCTCGATGCGGAGGAGCAGCGGCTCTACTTTGAGCTCCTCCCGGATGACTGAGCTTCTCACCCTATCTCTAAGGGAGAGCCCGGCCACCCTGTGGAGGAAACTCATTTCCGCCGCTTGTATCCGTTCTTTCGGTCATGACCCACAGCTCATGACCATAGGTGAGGGTGGGAACATAGATCGACCAGTAAATCAAGAGCTTTGCCTTTTGGCTCAGCTCCCTCTTCACCACGACGGACCGGTGCAGCGTCCGCATTACTGCAGATGCCGCACATATCCTCCTGTCGACCTCCCGTTCCATCCTTCCCTCACTCGTGAAAACAAGACCCCGACATACTTAAACTCCTCCACCTGGCGCAGGACCTCGTTCCCGACCCTGAGGCCACCAAACCGGACCCCCTCAACGCCTCGGCTGCGTATACAAATTTTATCCATAAAAGTTATGAACAGAACTGGTGACAAAGGGCAGCCTTTGAGTCCAACTCTCACTGGAAACAAATTTGACTTACTGCCGGCAGTGCGGACTAAACTCTGGCCCCGGTTGTACAGGGACCGAAAAGCTCTAACAAGCACCCCCCACAAGATTCCCCTGGGAACACAGTCGAACGCCTTCTCCAAGTCCACTAAACACATGTAGACTGTTTGGGCGAACTCCCATAACCCCCTCCAGGACCCAGAAGAGGGTGTAGAGCTGGTCCACTGTTCCACGGCCAGGATGAAAACCGCATTGCTCCTCCTCCAGACGGGATTCGACTATCCGGCGGACCCTTCTCTCTAATACCTCTGAATAGACTTTACCATGGAGGCTGAGGAGTGTGATCCCACTATTGTTGGAACACATCCTCCGGTCCCCCTTCTTAAAGAGGGGAACCACCACACCAGTCTGCCAGTCCGAGGGCACCACCACCGATGTTCATGCAATGCTGGAGAGGCGTGTCAGCCAAGAAAGCCCCACATCATCCAGAGCCTTAAGGGAGGATCTCATCCACCCCCGGGGCCCTTCCACCGAGGAGCTTTTGACTACCTCGGTGACCTCGGCCGCAGTGATTGGAGAGCCCACACCCAGCTCCTCAGTCTCTGCATCCTCATTGGAAGGCATGTTGGTGGGATTGAGAATGTCTTTAAAGTATTCCCGCCAACGCTCCACAACGTCCCGAGTCGAGGTCAGCAGCCCCCCATCCACACCATACACAGTGTTTGTGGGCCTGGCCGAGTCCCCTGCGCTAATCCCAGAACCCTTTGGTGGACACCAGCAGTGAGGGATGTCGTCATGCTGAAGAAGGAGTCCTATCGGGCCTTTTTGGCCTGTGGGACTCTGGAGGCAGCTGGCAGGTACCGGCAGGCCAAGCGGGATGTGGCTTCTGCGGTTGCCGAAGCAAAAACTCGAGCTTGGGAGGAGTTCGATGAGGCCAAGGAGAGAGAGACTACCGAACGGCTTCGAAGAGGTTTGGTCCACCGTCCGGTGTCTCAGGAGGGGGAAGCAGAGCCTACTCCCTCCTATGACAAGAGAGTTTCCTCATGTATATTCAGCCAGTTACAACTCTAGGCAAACATTTACTATAAACAGCGAAGTTACAGACTCGGAAGGCAGATATATAATAATCAACAGGTCTATCCAAGATATGAATCTATGCATTGCTAATATTTAAAGCCAAAATTTGGACGACCTTTCATTTTTTCACTCTTTCTTTACTTCACTCTCTGATCACTCTGACAATGCTATTGTCATAGGAGGGGACTTCAACATGATATTTGATTCAAGAGTTGACAGGCTTAGTAACACCAGAAGGCAGCAGAAATGGCAGTCCACAGACGTGGTTAAGCAGTACATAAGTGATTTTGGTCTTTTTGATGCGTGGCGCTCCCACCATCCCACTCTTAGAGAGTTCACCAGAATTAGAACTCAGGATCAAATCATTAGAATCTACCTACAGTGTTTCCCAAGATGAAGAAATAATGAAGGAATTGAGGAAAGTTAAACTTGAATTAAATGGAAGCATTGATAAACAAACAGTTTATGAGACGAAGACTTCACCTGGAGAATGTTGAAGTCCTCCTTGACTTCCCCAGGTTGGTTGATCTCAGGGCAGCATATTCAGGTTCTCACAATGTTCAAATAAAAGACAAGATCAGATCCGCTCAGCAAAAGACAATCTTGCGAGATTTTAAACTGATACTTTCTGCAGAAGGGAGACCTGGGACCTCTCTGTGCAATAGCTCCATCAGATCTGAGGTCTCAGCCCAGCATCAGGCCGTTTTATTAAAAATTAGGGAGTGTACAAAGTCAGAAAAACAATCACATGTGATTTACACAGACAGTTTCAGAAACCGTTATTCCCCCGCCTCGCTGACCTTGATTAATCTGTACAAAGAGAAAAAAGAGTAAATTCGCTCCCTGGAAGCATCCTTTAACGGAAGGGAGTATTTTTGCTAACTGGCTTCACATCTTTTTAACTTGGTTGTATCTGCTGGGAACTGATTGATAGCCGGCTTCCCCTGGCCACCTGGATCCAGCAGGCCTTATCAGAAAATTTATAGCTCTTGCTATATACACACACTTCTAGTATGAAACGAAACATGAATACCTGAAAGAAACATGAATATAAATGATTGTCATTCCACAATTCCCCCTTTTGAACTCTATTAAGAGTTCACATCCTTAAGCATTACACAGATCGTTATTGTACTTGGCATCCTCTCCAACAGCAGCCAATGAAGGCATCATAACCTTGGGGTCATGTGTTTTAATCATGGAAGAGATGAGTCGGACAGACAACAAACCAATACCTGGTATGCAACAACAACCACACGTTACTAATATAGCCATGGAAATTGCTAAAGATATTAAAATAGACATTACCAAAGTTTTCCACCTGGCAAACATTACCCATCTGGGACGCCCTGTGGAATGCCTATAGCATCTATGTAGGTGTTTTTAGTCCAATTAAATTCTTCCCCTATGTCATGTTTACGCCGAGTAGAGGTTTGGGTCACTGTTGTAGGTTTATTTACCTGTAATAGGTGTTATTAGTCTTACCATGTTGCACAATCCTTTAGTTTGGGTCGGTAATCTGGTTAATAGGGTGTTACCCTACAATAATAATATAAGCCGGCCCTGGCCCAGGGACCCACCGAATTATCAGACCCATCCTGAATAACTGTGTGGCAGAATTTGCTATTAATTGATCCTACATCTTGGGCCAGTCTGGATTGATTGCCGCATGTTCAATTAAAGCACATGAAATTACATGTTTCAGGGGCCTGGAAGGTTCCGGAGCCAGTTCTATTGGAGATTATCGGGACAATATTTATTAGAGATGTACAGTTAGGTGGCTGGCCATGCGATTTAAGTTTATCATACAATTAAATCCTACGGAATCTATCGGGAAATAAGGGTGCCGGTGTAATGTAAATAGATGATCTGGCCCTGGCATTCTCCCGAGCCTGACCTGTTAACCATTGTAACAACAAATTATCAGCGGTGTAACCGGTGTTTAATTTAACGAGCATAAGTACACATCATATCCTCTATACAAGTTTTTCTTTCGCCCTCCGCAATTAATGACGTCGCATAAGTCAAAAGTCCATGCCGTGGTGTCGCCGAGTCTGTAGTCTAGTTCTACCACATCATGTTTATCTAAGCATTGATGTTTCATTCGGGTTCGAATGTGTGTTCTGTTTAGTACTAGAGTGGTGTGCCGTGGTTTGATTGTTGTTATTAGCGGTGGCTGAGGTGTAGTTTGTCTGATTATTTTGTAGATTGTTAATGTTATTCCTGTAAATTGAATACCACAAACCCAAAGCAAAAGCTATCATAATAATTTTTCAAAACAAAATACAGAAACAAAGGACTTGATTTGACATCGTGGCTCGTCCCGCAGGATGTGTGGAGTGGGAACGAAACTTCAATCACTATGGATGTCCTCTTCAACATATGAGGGTAGACTACCTCAGTGTCTATGTTGTGCTCACCACCAGGGGATTATTCTGCACCTTCTGTCGAGGTGGGAACTGTTGCTTCTGTTGTATCTGGTACTGGCCCTGGTGCAGGTTTAGCCGCGCTGTCCTTGAGCTCCTGATGTATCTGCTGCAGTGTACGCTGAGGTTCTTCCGCCGCGGTGCACTGGCTCCAATGGAACCATGTCTCGCCTTTCCCTCGTAGCCTCACAGCATGGGATGTCCTCTCGGTGATCTGGAACGGACCCATCCATCTTGGCTCCGACCACTTTTTTTTTGATGACTTTCAGGAAGACCCAGTCCGTTTTCACAAAGTCTTCTGTGGTGTTTTCACCTTGGTTCTGCTCCAGCACCTGTTTGGAGAAAGCTGACACAAGGCTGCACAGCAATTTATAATATGCACGGTGAGTTAGTTTCATACCATCATTTTCTAAACCCAATAGCCTGGTATGTGGTCCAGGGAACGCTCTTCCTGTTAGGAACTCAAGTGGGGTTAATCCCACTCTTCGGATTACTGAACTTTGGATGGACATTAGGGCTAAAGGTAAAGCGTCGACCCAATTCATTTTGGTCGTTGCACAGATTTTAGGCAATTTTTGTTTTGAGGTTTTAATTAATTCTTTCCACCTGGCCTTGAGAGGCCGGATGGTACACACATCCATGGCTGTGTTTAAGACCCAAAGATTTCTCCACCCATTGTGATGTTTTGCTTGTAAAATGAGTACCATTATCCGAGTGTATTCTCTTTGGAAAACCATGCTTAGGAATCCCTTTATCGATCAACATTTTGCAAACGGATTTGTCATCTTCTTTGGTGGTGGGGATTGCTTCCACCCACCCCGAGTATCTGTCAACAACAACAACAAGCAGGTATCTGTGCCTTCTTACAGGGTAAATCATGTCGGTATAGTCAATCATAAATGGATGCCACCATTTTTTCAAAATTTCTTTCATCTGTCTTATTCTGACATGGCCCACACCATGGGCTTCAACAAACTATTCTATGAGCCCTGGAGGAAATACTAATCTGCCCCTAGGACCTCTTCAACAATCTTCTTTACGAACTGGCCCTCTATTTTTCCTTCTGCCATGTTGATGCATGCTGTGTAGGTGATGTTTGGAGCTTAAAGCTGTCATTGTAAAACTTTGTGGGATTACATGCTACCATGCTGTGTTGTCAAGACTGTTAGTGGATGTCCCATCACTAAGTGTACTGTTTTCTGTATAAGTTTTGCTATGCCTAATGCATGTATGGAGGATGTCTTTTCCATATGATCCATTACTCCCCCTTTTTCTGAAACAAAAGACCATTTACTGTGTGTTTTGTGACAGAAACAACCAAGTAAAACAAAAAAGATTAATCTGAAAGAGTTAAATCTGCTACGGCGCTAAATTAGTGTTTTAAATCAGTAAAAGCAGTTTCTGCATGTTAGCCCTGACCTAAATAGTGTTCAAGTTTTTTATGTCTCGTGCGATATAAACTGTGATATAGCTTCTGCTGTAACCTGTAAGACCTAAAAAAAAATAATACATGTCCTTGACCCTCCGAAGCTCGGGTCTGAGAGGATGCTTTATTAATGTGTGGGGGACATGCTGATGGATCCCACATAAATAACTTGTAGATTATCCTTACTAACCTTTAGTCCATATTTTACTCAAATGTTTCAGCACCTGTTCAGTGGATAGGTGAGGGAGCAGTTACATTTTAACATGGCTGCAGCTTCTGGGTGGTCGATCTTCTCCCTGCCATGATGTCTCATGTTGGGAATGCTGGTATCTGTCCAGTCTGTGGCTGCAAAGGAGTACTTAATCACTCCCCCTTTTTTATCTTGATGCTCAGGATACACAGAGAAAAATGTGAGGAACACATCTTACATCACACATAATGTTCGTCTGTCAGCTCTACAGCAGCAGTCACACCCTCTGGTGCTATATTAATGTTATGTGATTCTTTTTGCCATGTATTACCTTCCAGCTGATGGTCAAATGAATCTTAATACCATTCAGTGTCGTTCCAGTCGTAGAACAGGTTGACATGGGGCAGGTCAGGCAGAGAGGAGTAGGGGCGAAGACTTTGAATCCAGGGCTTCCACATCGAGTAGACCAAGTAGATGCCATACTGCTGTGGAACATCCTTTGTAAATGTCAGCATGTTGTCCATGCAAGAGCTGTTGACCACAGTGAAGAGAGGAGCCATCTGGAAAAGGCACAATCGGTCCCTCTGCGCCGCACAATACTGAATCTCCCAGTTTAATTTATAAGTCTCTTCCAAGTAAGCTCACTGGAGTCTTAGGTGAACATACAAATCAATGTTTCAGTCTCTTGTTTCCCCACTTCCACCGATATGAGAACTGTCACAGGCAGCCTCCGTGGAACCCCTGAGAAACCCACAGTTCTTTCTGACAGCCGTGTCTGTTGTGGTGTTGTAGTAATGGTGAAATATGTGGTTTCAGTATCAACCAAGATATTTAGGTAGACTTTTCCAACCTTCATAGGCAGCATGGAGTCTGCCGGTCCCTGCTGCTGTTGTTTTCCTCAGAGGTGTGTCAATATTGAGAGGGCGGGTACCACTCCTTCTTTGAGTACTGCCCTGGATGTGGAACCAGCTGTGGATTGGATGGAACCATCCACTGTCCTACCCCTCTGTTTCCACCCCTTCCTCTCGGTCCAAGCCTCCTTGGTCTCTGTCCGCGTTGACCCCTCCGATGTCCACCTCGTTCACGCCCCGAACCATAGTTCCTGTAATTAAAAGAAGGATATGGAGGCAGAGGAGGGAAGGCTCCTCCTTGCCAGGAGTAATTAGCATATTCATAAGGACCAGACTGTGGAGCGGACAGAGGAGCCGCTTGTGCTCGTGCTTTTCTTTTCATCTTCTTTTTTTTTTTTTTTTTTTTACTTTTCAGGCTTCTTGTTGCTCATTCTAAATGTTATTTCCAACAGCTGCAGCATAAGCAATTGAGTTTGCATTTGTTCATTTCCCTACTTTTTCCTTTCTCTCCGCATCCTGTGAAGTTAACAAGTGATGCAAAATCAGCGCCTGGACAGCTTAATGTTTAATGTTTATAATGACTATAAAAGGCTTTCTATTCTTCTATTCTATTCTATACCAGGACCTGATTCAAGCCGTTCTACAGGCAGAGCGGGATAAATTCCACTACACTATACCCTTTCTGTGTCCCCATGTTACCGAACTCTTGTTATTTTATTTTTCTTTACTTTCCCCCCATGAAGCCCCAACACTCTTATTGAGACCGGACAGACGGATCAAGGAAACTTAATTTATGTGTGTGTGTTGTTACATACACCGCAGTTTTTATTACACCTTCACTGCGATCGTCCGCCACAAACCCCAGCCATCATCATCTTTTTTTCTGTCAAATTCACCTTCCATTTTATATTTTGCGTTTAACTATGTGTCATGTATTTTATTCTAAAGGTCTGACAATCTAATCTGATTCGCGGTTCCCCAGTTCCGCGGGACTCTAACCTAGCTTTACCGATGCTTCGTCAAGTCACCGGTGGGAGGCGCCACTCTCGGAGAATCTTTATTCCTCTAATTCAAGGGACAACGTCCTTACATCTATCTTCTCTAATTAAGGGAAGGCGCCCTTTTGCATTTTATTCCAAGGCTATACGTCTCCCTGATTTTAAATCTAATTCCAACAACAACGAACATTGCCAGACCCTTTAATTTACAGGCTTACACTACTAAGACTTCAGACACGGTTTATTTTAGTTTCAAGCCAATAGCAGATTTTGATTTAAACAAAATCTTACCTTTAAAAATGTGCGCGAGCAGCCATGTCTGTTGTCTGTTCGTGATCAGCCCAGGTGCCGAATCTTTGCTTTCCTCCTGAGATCCCGGAACGAGCCCCCAAATTGTTGAAGTCCTCCTTGACTTCCCCAGGTTGGTTG
>JAVLVB010000551.1:21735-47802 GCA_032876305.1 Orestias chungarensis | reverse complement strand
GGCTGCTTGTACTGAGCCTGGTTCTGCTGGAGGTTTCTTCCTGTTAAAGGGGAGTTTTTCCTCTCCACTGTCGCTACATGCATGCTCAGTATGAGGGATTGCTGTAAAGTCAACGACAACACAAGCCATTGTTTCTGCCTGCTGATTCCAGAGGAGTGAATGCTGCAAGTCAATGACTCGATGCAATCTGCTGGGGTTCGTTAGATTGGAAACTTTTTCAAATTGATTTGTTAGAATGTATCCTTGATTTTAATTGATTTTTTGTAAAGTGCCTTGAGACGACACCTGTTGTAAATTGGCGCTATATAAATAAACTGATTCTATTGATTCTATTCCCTCTCATTGACAGTGTTTAGGATTGTATTAAGAACCTTGTGATTTACCTAACTAATTAAAACATTGACTAGAGCTAAAAATACATATGATTGGGGAATATTATACAATTTATGTATACATACACAGCTTTACTTTATTTGCTGCAGTTTCAGTCACGCTGAGTAAAAGGGAACATATACACATAGTATTCAAACAAACAAACAATAACAAAAGCTACTGGATCGCTCCTGAAGCATCCTTGGGAAACTGCGAAACGACAATGAATCATACCTGTGGAGATATAATTAGCAGAAAGCAGAGCAAAGACAGCAATGTATGTGGCACATAACACATAAATAAATATGAGGCAAACTTGGTATTATTAATAAGCAGATCGGCACATGCAAGGAGCCAGGAGCCGCGCAGAACCGGCAACGTAATCCCCGCTCTCCAGCTGCAGCACAGCCCCTCCCCCAACCGCCCTGCGTGTGGTGTGTGATTTGTGGTATGCAATAGTGACTAATGGGCTTTTAAGAATGAGGGAGAGTGGTTTATGGAGTGCTAGAAAGGGCAACTTCACCCCAATCCAGAAACCACACCTCTCCCCCACAGACCCCAAGTGTGTGGGAGAGTGTTGTGGACTTGAGCCAGAGAGGAGAGGAGAGGGGAGTAAGGTGTGTAAGACCTGGAGCAGCGGCGCTGCCCCCGGATGATGGGACCAGATGGTCTGAAAGGCGCCGCCACCAGTGGACAGTAGGGGCGATAGCCCGCCCAATCCCAGGGCCCCAAGAGCCATGACCAGCCCAGGGAACCACCTACCGGTGGACCAAGAGGTGGCTGGGGCGAAGAGAGTATGGAGGGGGTGGGGGGTACTCACTGCATTCACTCTGGGCGGGAACAGGGGCCCAAGACCACGCACCTCCAGCCCCACCAATACCATCCCGCAAGGAAGAGACGCACACACACCCCCATCACCCCCACCCCCACCTCCACACTCTTTTTTTTGGAGTCCTGCAGACCTAACAGATACTCCAGAGTACACCGCCTAGGCAGAGACCGGCAGCGACCCACCACCATGCCGGCACGTCCAAGGCCACCCGAACCCCCCGGGCACAGGCGAACCCCACAACCAGGCTCAGGAGACCCCCAGGCGACAGAGCCCCAGCCCCGCCCCCCAACCCCCACCTGGGAAATTCAGCAACCCAGCAAAAGACAGGCAGCCGCTGTCCTGGGCCCCACAAAGGCCTCATCCACCACCACACAGCAGCACCACCCACGGGTCACCAATGCAGACCCCCGGACCAGATACACGGCGCACCAACCGGGAGCTATCCAACCCATGGACTCAGATGCACGCCCGCCGCCCCGACACCAAGATCTCCCCACAGCCAACTCCAGAGCAACCTAGATCGGTGAGACAATGACCCACCAACCCCGCTAAGTGATGGAGCTATTTAGAGAAGACCAGAGATTGCAGGTATCCGTCAGAAGATTTGAAGAGGCAGACATTGTTTCAATACTGAAATGATCTAATAGAAGGTTCGTTAACTGATTAATAGATAAGTTCTTCCTTGTTTTCCAGTTTAGGAGAATAGTTTTCTTTGCAATACATAGGGCAGTGAGTACTATAGGTAATAAATTAATTTCTATGCTGGTGCCACTCAGGTTACCCAATAAAAATTGTGTGGGGCATGCAGGACCATTACATTTAAATTGTTTCAACTTGTGTAGAAAGTGGGGACCTTAAACTATATACCAGTTTTTATATTGTGTCGATGCCATATAAAACCAGAGTTATTATAAAGTATTTACACCATACTTTTTTCTGAATATTTTTGTCAAGTTTGGCGTGTGTTCTTTCTGTGTATGCATCTCAGACACCGGAAAAATGAGCTTTTCACCCAGACGAAAAAACAATAAATGAAAAAAAACAACACAACAAACCCTAAACAAATCCTATTCGTGGAAAGATGCCCCATATTCATCAATCAATAGTCATGAACGCAAACCGTGGCATTTGGTTGCTACGGGACGAGGGAAATTTGTGGGACTGACGGCGGGCGACACAGAGACCATAAGAGTGTATGTAGGTTTTCAAATGTACAATTTTTATTTGCATCCTAAGTTTTAAAATTGGTTTGTTAAAAATATTTGTGAGACATTTCATTGTTTTGTAAATAGCTTTAATAAAAACACCTGAGGTAATGCCTTAATTTTATACAAATAAAGCCATAAATTACTTTGTTCCGGGAAAGATTGTATGTTGGTTTTGAAATTTACAATTTATATTTGTTGTTAAGTTGTTAAAATGGTTCGTTAAACATATTTTAAGTTTTCACATTAAAAAATATTACTTTTTTTTTACTCAGATTTTGTTTTTTGTGTGATTTTTAGCTCCGGTGTGTTAATATGGTATGTCAAAATGGAAAGATTTCTGTTAATCCACAAAGGGAAGATTGTGCTGAAAAAAATGATACCAAGCAATTTAGGGTAAAGTGAAATATAAAGATAAAATTAAATGTTGTCAAAAAGGGCCAATTATACCCTGGACTCCAGAGTATAATGTGTTAGACACACACAGCACATTTCCAGGTTCCTGCATGTGCAATATGGAACTATTTCAGGTCCATAGAGATGCATAATCTGTGGAACCACCTGCCACACTCATCACATTGTATGTGTGAAGACAAAAAAATATATATTTTACTGTTCAAATGTAGTAAATTAGTATTAATTTAGATTGTAAGAATATTGCCCGGATTTTCAATGATTGATAATTTACCCAGTCTGTTGTTACTAGAATGGACCCGGGAGGCCTTTGGGCTGCGCACATAGCGCAAGATGTTTTCACCTCAACAACGTCAAGGAGAAATTAGACTATACTTCGTTAACTATACATAGTGGAAATGTTGTGTGGTGTGTCAGCTTCAGTGTTGTTGTACCTGAGGTCTGAAGGATTTCTATGGCAAGTATTTTTCGTTCACTTGCCATATATTTTTTTTGAAGTGCCAAAATCAATTGTTGGCATCTTTGGGAAGGACTCCATTACAGCCTTTGCCATCTACACAGACAGATGTTATTCCAATAATCATTTCATATATGAGTAGCGCTTTCAAACCAGTTGTTGAAATACACACACCCATCAGCTTAACATATCCTAATTTGTTTGAGTGACGTGAGTGTGTGTGTATATAGGAAAATGTGGAAAAATCTGTGAAATCCTTCGAATTTCTCAACTTAATCTTCTGTTAAATGTTAAACACAACTTTTGAACTAACCTTAACAACAACCACACCACAGCAGCATCCATCCTGTTGAAAGGGGCGATTAAGAATCCCCCCTCGCTACTTGACCTCCACCTATTCTGTTTTGCTGTGGCGTGTCCTCCTCATTTTGAAATGGGTTAAAAGGAAAACCAAGATGTGTTTTCTTTGGCTTGTTTCCCACATGAATCCATCTGATTTTTATGCAACTGGGACCAGTGGTTGAAGAGTTATTGAAGGAAATATGTGTATTTCTGGTTATTTTCAATATGAATATTAATATAAAATCATAGGTGTCAAATGGACAACCAAGACTTGTCTTGTTTAGCTGATTCCTCAAAATAACCCATCTGATTTTTATGCAGAC
The DNA here is from genome assembly GCA_032876305.1 of Orestias chungarensis. Lineage (NCBI taxonomy): Eukaryota > Metazoa > Chordata > Actinopteri > Cyprinodontiformes > Cyprinodontidae > Orestias > Orestias chungarensis. The sequence continues at coordinate 43,857 of JAVLVB010000551.1, read as the reverse complement.
TGGACTAGTGGTTCAATAGTTATTGAAGAAAGTGTGTATTTCTGGTTGTTTATTATGTATATTAATATAAATTCATATAAGAGGTCAATTGGAAAAGCAAGACCTGTGCCTTGCTTGGCTTGTTCCCCTCATTAATCCATCAGATTTTTATGCAGATGGGACCAGTGGTTCAAAAGTTATTGAAGAAAGGTTTATTCATGATCATTTTATTTATGAATATTGATACAATATCTTAGATGTGTGCAAGCCCTTTTTTTACCTCCCACAATGCACATTTAAGCAATTGGATCCAATGGTTTACATGCTTGATATATGAAAATGTATGTTTTGGAGATAGTTGGCTCCGCTGCAAATACCTGTCGAATATCCAACCTGAAACTGATTTCACTGCGGTACTATTCAGAGCTACATGAACCACGTGAGTGCCTATCGGAGAGTTCACTGAGTAAATGTCGTCAAAATGTTGTCCATGGTCCTGGGTTGGGGTTTGTCTGTCCATCTGAGGTTTCTTCTGTCAAGGAGGTTTGTATAACAACATTTATGTCAAGTTACGATTTAGACTTCGGACCCACATAAACAGAGAACTCTCAAGAGACGTTTACAACGTGGATAATTAGGGAAAGAGATCCAGATAGATCGGCAGCGAGCAACAGCAGTGAATGGCTTGGAACGGGAAACAGCTGGACAACAGATAACGACGGGGAACTGTGAGCGTCAGCGACGTAGGAGACCGGGAGCTTCTGAAGGGTGAGGACAAGTGAGGTGAGTAACAGTGAGTGCGAGGGAAAATAAGTGAAGGGAACGATCTTACTTGAGATGGTGAGTTGATTCGCCAGGGAGGGGTGAATGGTGAGTCTTTCCAGAGGGGATGAGGAGTAATGTTCCAGAGGAGGTCAGAGCAGTAATGGTTGATGCTGGAGCGGACAGATTGAGCTAGCCAAGAGGAGTGGAAACCAGATGGTGAGAGAAGCCAGAGAGGAACTGCAGAATAGAGCGCTGGATGCAAGGGGAAACCTGGGGCGGAGACACAACTGCTGTTTAGAGCGTGGGAGAAAACAAAGTAGCAAATTAACGGTGAGTCCAAAAAACCATTCAAAAATCATACCTGTGGTAATCTCTATAGATAGTAGGGAGCAAAAACACTAGAGACCACCAAAATACTAGAGACTGCAAAAATCCAAGAGAGCACAAAAACACTAGAGACTGCAAAAATACAAGAGAGCACAAAAACACTAGAGATCACAGGAGGCATAAAAAAAATCCAAAAGTTGCTGAAAAGCAGGAAACACTAGAGATTACTATGAGCATTCAAAAATAGTAACGAGGAGCACTGAGGACTGATTACCAGTGGTAGATAATACTCAGGCGGTGAGTAGCTGGTTCACCACTCCTCTTACACTGGCCCAGCTCGTCAGTGGAAACCAGTTGCACCTGTGGAAGGAGCTCAAGCATCAGAAAAACAACGACCCCCTCTGGGAACCTGGGGAAGTGCCTAGAAAAGACTCACACTGACAGTAACCCCCCCCCCCTCAAGGGCCGCCACCCGCCGGTCCAGACAACGAAGAAGAGGCCTCAAAATCATCAATGAGACCAGGATCCAAAATGAAGGAACGAGGCACCCAGCTACGCTCCTCGGGACCGTAACCATCCCAGTCGAAGAGGAACTGATGACCTCGACCCCGTCGACGGGTAGCCACGATCCTCCGGACATCATAAGCCGGGTGCCTATCAACGACACGGGCGGGTGGAGGGGCGTCGGCTGGAGGGCACAAAGTACTGGTTAAGACCGGCTTTATCTGGGACACATGGAAGGTGGGGTGGATCCGGAGTGATGGGGGCAGACGGAGACGAACAGAGGAGGGATTGATAACTGAGTCGATGGTGTAGGGACTGATGAAGCGGGGCGAGAGTTTCCGTGAGACGGACTTTAAAGGGATATCCCGGGACGAGAGCCAGACCTGCTGACCAGGAGAGTAGGTTGGAGCAGGTGTACGTCTCCGGTCAGCAAATCTTTTGTTAGAGGCAGAGGAACGTTGTAATGCGGAAATGGTGTTTTTCCAAATAGTCTTAATACGGCGGATCTGGTGGTGAACGGAAGTCACCGAGATATCCCTCTGGTCTGTGGGGAACAGTGGTGGCTGGTACCCTAGGGAGAGTAACTTTCGTTCTATTTCATCCCTACTGACCGCCATAGGTGGTGCTTCAAGCACTCGATGACTAATGTCAACAATGTCACATGGAATCGGCAAGATCCACGGGATAACCACCACACTACCCACCCAAATGTGATGTTGAGGAATGCTGCTCCAGAACGCCTTGAAGGGGATGGGTCACAGCCATATTCACTCTGTAAAATCGAGTAAAGGCACTAGTCAAAGTCAAAAATCAGGGTCCGGGGTCAGTCGTGTGCCAGCGCATCGAGGCCCAGAGAGCTGCTGTTGTCCAAGGAGAACCAAAGGGGACAGTGAAATGTGTCCCTTGAGGCAAAGAGGTCCAAGGTCCAAAACCTTCCAGATGCACTCCACAACTTCTTGGTGAAACTTCCATTTCCCTGGAAACAGCTTCTGAACGGATAGAAATTCTGCCGGCATGTTCTGTGGTCCAGGGATGTAGACTGCTCTAAGGCTAGCCAAGGCTTGTTCGAGTGGCCTGAGCAGTATGGTCCAAGGCATCCAGTGCTGCAGAGCCGAAAGTTCCCCTGGAACCACAGGTAGGGTCCGGAGGGTTCTCCTACAATGCTCAGTAAGTGATGACTGCACCAACCAGACCTGAGCATGAACCAGTGTTGAGTGTGCGCCCAAGCTTCCTTGTCATGAGAGCAAAGGCCTGCACCAGGCCTTACCCAGAGTCATAGGCCTTGCTGCGAAGGTCATCAGAAATATGGCAATGAGGCCGTGGACAACGGGCATTGGGTCCCAAAGCCTGATAAGGGGGAATAACCCTGGGTGCCTGCTGCATGGCCGGCAGCACCCTGCCATTCGTTGTCATACGTGAAAGCACCTTGGTGTCTGACCAGCAAGCATATAGTTCACGTATATACTCCTCTGAGGGAGGAACTATGAAGGTAGTTTCAGATCAACTGCGCCTAAAGAAGGCGCTGGACTCTGCAGGCTGGGCCTGAGGAACACCAATCTGCAAACGGGCAAGAGGCGCTCGAATGGCAGCTGTCAGAGACTCCCCTGTATCCTCCTGGGAGGCAATGTAGTCTGATCCAGAGGCCCCGGAGCCCCGCTCCTGAAGGTCCTCACAGAAATGGGTGCCAGAGGCTGCCACCAAAATAGCATCGCCCTCATTGACTGATGCCTCATCCTGCTCGGGAAAAGCGTTATTCGACATCGCCTCCCGGAGATGTTGCAAACAGAGTAAGGTGGGACACAAGTCATGGCTGTCGTCGGGCTGAAGTGGAGCCAGACAGGTCGAGCAGCATAAATTATCCAGCATCCTACTGATGAAAGGCGTGATTAGTCCGCCCACAACAAGAAGTAAACACGGGCAGAAAACGCCACTGGCGACTGTGTCGTAGGAAAGCCCCCATAGAGGCAAAGAACTCAGTGTGAGTAGAAAGACCACCAGCCAGTCCGATAATCAACCAAAGATGAACTCAGCACGAGCAGAGACGCCACTGCCGAGTCAGATAATTATCATCAAAGTAGATGGACTCAGTGCAAGTGGAACCGCCACTGGTGAGTCGGATAAACAACTATAGAAGAACTCAGCTCAAGCAGAAACGCTACATGTGAGTATAGATGAATAAACTTAAGACGAACTCTGCGCGAGCAGAAACGCCACCGGTGAGTCAACATTAATGTGGCAAATCAAAGAGAACAATAAAGCGCTGCCGAAAACAAAAAACACTTACCAGCCGTCGCCACGGCGACTGCCGATCTGGTAAAGGCAAAAAACAGCTTTTGCAGCCCCTGGAGGTCGAGACTTACCCACAGCTCCAATCAAACTCGGTCACAGATCTAGTAGCAACAAGCAGCCAGGAAAACAGTGGTAGACACAGAAGCAAACCGCTTCATACGACTACTCACCTGTACTTAACACACCTGTTCGCGCGAAGAACAAAAGACCTCAGAAAGGAAAAAAGCCAGAGTTGTGCAAGTTGGTGGAGCAACAGATTATTTTTGGTAAGAAATTAAAGGTATTAACTGGATGTCCAATTTATGATAAATTTAATTTTGAGCAGGAAGAGGAATTTAGTGAAAAGTTACAGGAGTATTTATTGAGAGACAGAATGTGCATCCTTCATCTTCACGGTGCATGCAGTCTGGTTATTCAACATGAAGGTTACTTTGTAGTTGTGGACAGTGGATCAAGAAGTTCACAGGGATTGCCTTCAAAAATGGGTACATCTTTAGTGGTGTTTAACACTTGCTTCAATGATTTAACAATTCACATTATAAATCTTCGAAGATCATTAAATGTGACTGAGTATGGAATGTCTTCTATTTCTGTACAACAGACTAGTTTTGATTTGGAAGCATGTGCAACAGTCACTTCTGACAGACAGGTTACAGATTCATGTGATGGTGGAAGCACAAGTAGTTTTGTGAGATCCCTTAGCCACACATTGTTGTCCCCTATACTTAAACCAACTGTGACCTTGATGAAATGTTCCTCTGTCAGTGTTGTTGCTTTAACAAAGCACACACTGAAAAGTGTGTTTTCATGGGACACTGACCTATTGGATAACATAGTTGATTTAGGTGATGAGCTGTACACATTGTTGCGTGATCATAATTTAATAAGTGGTGGCAATGAGCTGCTCTCAGTTCCAGACTTGCGTAAATCTATGGATGTTGATGGACAAACTTTTGAGTTGGCTTTTGGGGAATATTTTGCTGGAGATAAGATAAGGTAAGATAATCCTTTATTTGTCCCACAGTGGGGAAATTGCAGTGTTGCATTGTAGTGTACAGTACAGTACAGTACAGTAAAATTAATTAATTAATAAGTAAAATATTATAAATATAATATAAAAATATATATAATCAGTAAGACTAAGGTTACAATCACTATCCCAGATTAACAGATGTACAAAAAGGCAGGTAAAGTGAGTTCAGTAAAGTTTTTTACAAGAGTGATTGTTTAAATTACTTACAGTATTAAGTATGAATATTAACGGACAATAAATATCAGGTAAAGTGACCATAATGGTTACCATGGTTACAAATAGCAAAACTAACACTGTAGGTTGTACAGTCTAAAGCAGCAGGAAGAAAAGATGTAAGAAATCTGTCCTTCACCCAGCGAGGTTGTATCAGTCTGTCGTTGAAGCTGCTCTCCTGAGCAGAGAGAGTGTCCTTCAGGGGGTGGCACTCATGGTCCAGCATAGATATGAGTTTGGACAGGGCCCTCCTGTCCCCCACCTCCTGCACTGAGTCCAGAGGACAGCCCAGGACTTAGCTGGACCTCTTGATGATCTTGACCAGTCTTTTTCTGTCCCTCTCAAAGATGCTGCTGCACCAGTAGGCAACGCCGTACAGGATGGCAGATGAAACAACAGAGTCATAGAAGGTCTTCAGGAGTGGCCATCTCACTCTAAAAGACCTGAGCTTCCTCAGGAGGTAGAGCCAGCTCTGGCCTTTCTTGTACAGAGCATATGTGTTGTGAGAACAGTCAAGTTTGTTGTTGAGGTGAACACCCAGGTACTTGTAAGTGTCCACCCTCTCAATGTCCCTTCCCTCGATGTTCACTGGAGAAGGGGCAATGGGACGGCGTCTGAAGTCCACCATCTCCTTGGTCTTCCCCGCGTTGATGAGGAGGTGGTTCTGCTGACACCAGTCTACAAAGTCCTGAATGAGTCCTCTGTATTCTGCATCGTCATCATCTGCGATGAGGCCGATAAGAGCGGAATCATCTGAGAACTTCTGCAGGACGCAACTGTCCGTGTTGTGCCTGAAGTCTGAAGTGTAGAGGGTGAAGAGGAAGGGCACCCCACACTGCAGGTCATGATGTCAGAAACACAGTCCTTAGTCCTCACAAACTGGGGTCGGTTTGTGAGGTAGTCCAGGATCCAGTCAACCAGGTCACAGTCCACTCCTGCATTCTCCAGTTTGTCCCTCAGGAGTCTCGGCTGGATGGTGTTGAAAGCGCTGGAGAAGTCATAAAACAGAATCCGCAAAGCGCTGCCGGGTCTCTCCAGGTGGGAAAGCGAGCTGTGCAATATGGAGATGATGACATCCTCCACACCGATGCCGGGCCGATAAGCCAACTACAAGGGGTCCATAGCAGAGCTCACTATGGTGCGGAGGTGACTGAGGACGAGCCGGTCCAGGGTCTTCATCAGATGAGATGTGAGGGCCACTTGTCTGAAGCTGTTGAGGTCACTGGCGTGCGATGTTTTTGGCACGGGAACCACACATGAGGTCTTCCACAGCGCAGGGATGACTCTTTGCTCCAGACTCAGGTTGAAGAGGCGATGGATCAAACCACACAACTCATTCTCACAGGATTTGAGGAGGTGCGGGCTGATGCCTTCTTCTTCCTCAGTCTTCTCAGTTGTGCACAGGTGGGCACAGGCAGTTGAGTAGGGGGAGGTGGAGGGGTCTCTATTACCAGTAAAACTAAAGTGAAAATTAACATATAACGATCATTATAATTATCAATTTGTTAACATAATGCACATTCAGGAGGCTCGTAAGTATTTAAAACATAATAACATGCATTATAAAGATGTAGAGTTCAATGAAGCTTGGATTAATGATTTTTCTAAGGAGGGTAATTCTATCTCTAACGAAGACGGTACATGTAAAGAAGATGGGGATACATGTATAGATGGAAGTGATGAGCTTCTGCACGACAGACGGCAACACCGCATGTTCCAGGACCCATGTCTGATGGCGGTAGACATTGGCCAGGAAGCATTCGATCAGTATTTTGGCAAAATATTAAATGTTGCTACTGGTGAACGAAATAACCCTGTAAAGCTGCTTTCAGATTTTTCCAATGAAGCATAATGCTTCCCTGTATTGTTTCGTTCGGGGTGTAATGCATATCATGAAAGCAAAAATCATTGCTTGACTTTGTCATGTTACTTTAATAACAGATTTCTTCATTCTAATGGTAGGTTTGCACATAATGTGGACCATATATATTTTGCAAAGTACCTGTCTGTAACAGGTTGTTTCTAATCTGTCTATTGTTTTGTGCAAAGGTAAAAGTTCTAAATTTCAATTTGTTGACTTGTTGAAGGATCAAGAATCTTTAAATAAGTTGTTGGAGTTTGATGATGGGGATGTTTTTGAATAGTTTGAAGTGGTTTCATCTGTCCAGCAAAAACATTCAAAAACTTGTATAAAGACAAAGACTGATTGTTGCTTTAATTTTCCTCGACCCACAGCTAGCAGAACCTTTATCTGCCATGGGGAAAAATATCACGATTCAGTTAAAACCTGTCAGTGTTCCAATAAAACAGATGGCAGGTTGCAGTGTACCTGTTAGGCAAAGAAAAAGACTAAGAATGTGGAAATGGAGAAAACTGTTACAAGTAACATCTTAAGCAAAGTAAAGAACACCATTTTACATGAAAATTGTTTCAACGTTTGGGTTTAAGTCAAAATATATTTGAAACTGCATATAACCGATGTAGTCAAAATAGACATGTTGTTTTGAAAAGAGATATTAAGGAGATCTGGATTAATCAGTACAGCAGTCCGCTCTTAAAAGCTAATATTGACATCCAGTTTTGTGTTGATGCATATGCGTGTTGCGTTTACAAGACAGAAAAATTGGGCTTTTGTTAGGAAATGTTCATAGAGAAGCGTCAAAAGAAGGCTATTTAAGTGCTAAAGAAGAACTAAAGAAACATGGTAGTGTTTATCTACATAATTGGGATGTTTTTGCCCAGGAAGCGGTGTACAGATTTACCAACACGCATTTGAAAGTATGTTCTTGAAAAGTTGTTTTTTTTCCAACAGGTGATGTAGTAAAAATGAGTTTACCCATTAAAGTTTTAAAACAAAATGCATCCTCAGAAAACCTTATAATTGATAACATGTGGATGACCAATGTAGATGAACGCTATAAGAACAGGCCAAAAGATGAAGTATTTAATGATATTTGCATTGCTAAGTTTGCAACAGAGTATCGTATTCTGTCAAAAAATTAAAACAGCAGAAATACGTTTAGGTTGAGTAGGTTGTGGTTTTGTGGCAAAAAGAACCCAAACACAACCCGCAGTTGTTCAGTACACACGTTTCTCTTAAAGTAAACATCCAGAAAAGTTTTATCAAAGCAACATGCAGTTATTTCTACCTTATAGAGTCATGCTTAACTAAAACCTTCCAACTTTGAAACATTTCAAGACTTTTATACAAGTGGTTTGGGTAAATTTTCTGATGGGACAAAACATTTAGTAAAGTCTGTTGTGGATTTAAATTGAAGGCAATATGAATTAGAATCAGATAGCTTAGAAGCTTTGCACAATGTGGTTTGTGATGAGTTGCTGGAAGACAGTGCAAGTTGTGTCCAGAGCTTGAGGTTGAATGCTTGAAGTGTCTACAGGGTAAACAACAAATCCCAGCAACAGTAAATTATGAAGAATGTTATATACCAGATTTGAGTCTGAATTGAAGAAGGGCAGCAATATTTGAGAAAAAAAATGGCATGAGTAGAAGTGACGGTGTAGCATTAATTAGATCTTTAAATGAAAAACAATTCTCTGTATTCAATAAAGTCCAACAATGGTGTTTGGATAAAGTAAATGGAAAATCTCCAGGTGGTGCTTGCACAGGGAAGAGTCATTTAATCAGTGTGATTGAATATGAATCAAATCAAATCTTCTCAACAATGTGTCAAAATCCTGACAACATTTGTGTTCTGTTAACTGCTCCTACTGTCAGGTTTTGCGATAATGTCTCGAGCAGAGGTGAGATTACGTGAGCAATAAATTCTTTATTGAATAGATGAATATAGATCTGAACATAAACAGTGACAAAGGTAATGTGGAACGGACACGGAATAACACGGAATTAAACAGAAACGTAAACAGATGGATACTGGAGCTTACACGGAAACTACGGAATCTGAGTATAGCAATACAACGCAGGAATAGAAGATTACAAACTAAAATAACAACTAGTGATGCGAGTGGAACTTGAGACAATCTAAGAAACAAACACTGAAGGAACAAATTATAAGAGACAAGCAACAAGGAGGGGTGCGAGGGAAACCGGAGACAATCTAAGAAACAAACACTGAAGGAACAAACTATAAGAGACAAGCAAACAGGAGGGGTGCGAGGGAAACCGGAGACAATCTAAGAAACTAAAACATCAAGGAATAAACTAAGGAAAAAACACTGGTGGAGAGAGAATCAGCACAGAGAATCAAGCGAGCAGGGGGAAAGGCTTACTGTGAGACAGTGAGGAAACGGCAGGAGTTGGCGCTAAGAGACGAGGTAAGGTAACGGACGATCCAGCAGTGAATGAATGAATGAAAAAGGCTTAAATACTGTGAAGCAGGAGGTGGAGCAGTGGAGGAGATAACGGGATGATTGAAGACACACACACACACACACACACACACACACACACACACACACACACACACACACAGGAAGAAGGAGAGAGAGCAAGGGAAAACTGGAGAACACAAACAAAAACTCAACCAGATAGAAAATATTAACAAATAGTAAAGATAATAAAACAAGACAACTATAGTAAACTAAACAAAGCAAAAACACAGATCATGACACCTACTGGTATTGCTGGATATAATTTAAAAGCAACAATTCACATGACTTTTTCTATTGGGCCACTCCTTTAGGTGAAGGGAAGCAAAATTCTTTGTGTGTAAAATCAGATTTTCAGTTTATTATTGATGAAATCTCTATGGTCGATCACAATCTGTTATCCTATGTTCATGGTAGATTGCGTGAGTTTTTCACCATATGGAAACATTGGTATTGTGGCTTTTGAGATTTTTTGAAATTACCTCCTATAAAAGGCAAACCATTGTACTGTGATGGCACTGCTTCTTCTCTGTGGTCTGATGTGTTTAAGGTTGTCGAATTGGCTGAAATAGTTCCTCAAAAAGATATAGTGTTTTCTCAGTTACTAAACAGGGTAAGGACTAGTTCCAAAGGAGTACCTATGTCACCTGACGATATAGAGGTCCTAAAACATTGTGAAACAGGTGAGGCAACCTCTGATTTACATATATTTGCGACAAATGATCAAGTAAATGACTGCAATATGCAATCATTATTTCAAAACTGTCCAGAATTCGTAAGTATTGGGGCACAGGATTATGTTAATGATCAAAAAACAGGCAAATTAAAGTTGTTAGAAGGGACTTATATAAAAGCCTCAAACAGTTGTTTGTCCGAAGTGGTGTTGTTGGGTAAAGGTGCACGCATCCTGTTGTGTAAAAATTTGTATGTTAGTGATGGCTTGGTCAATGGTGTTAGCAGTACAGTAACTGAGATCATCATGAAAGATAAAGACTTTCCTAGGGCCGATTATTGTGTCGGAAAACGAACGAGGATAAATTCAAACTATATGCAAGATGGAGGCGCGCACAGACGAAGCGGCTCATGTCTCTCTTTATCAGTGTTCTTTTTTGTATTTTTGTATCTTTTGTCAGTTTTTATGCAGTAGCATCTGCAAATAAACTCTACACACACCAGGATCTTTTAGACATTAGCTGCCGAAACAATATGGTAATAACGAGGGATTTTTACTACACCCATAACATCCCAGACGGCATAGCAAGACCGCCGTGTGTTCCGTGGATTGTTATCGGGTTCGAAAGGCACCGGCGTATGGAGACGAAGTTAATGCGGGGCTGCAGGTCCGGCCTCAAGCAGAAGCTAAAGCGCCAACCCCATCGGCCCGCTTTACCGAGCCTGTATATGTCCAACACAAGATCCATGGTGAATAAAACGGACTACCTACAGCTACAGCTGCCTGGGAACTGCTATGTTTGCGACTGCTGTATTATGATCATCACAGAAACCGGGCTTCACCCGCAGATCCCCGATGGTAGCGTGCAGCTAACAGGCCCCACTACGTTATGTTGGGACTGATCAAAGAGCTCCGGTAAGAACAGGGGACGGGGTCTCTGTATTTACGTGCATGCGGACTGGTGTAACAACAGGACTATCATAAACACATATTGCTCTCCAGACCTCGAGTACATGTCTGTAAGATGTCGGCCTTTTTTTCTGCCCAGAGAGCTAAAAGTAGTGATCATCACTGCTGTGTCTATACCACCCAATGCGAATGTTAAAATAGCACTCTCTGTTCTGCTGAATACCATCAACAAACAGCAGCGGGTGTTCACATTATTGCAGGAGACTTTAACAAGGCCAACCTTAAGACGGTAATTGTCAAGTGTTCTACTAGAGGGGACAACACTTGACCATGTTTGCTCTAACATCAAGCACAGTTACAGGGCTATACCTCTCCCCCACCTCGGCCAGACCGACCATCGCTCCCTGTTGCTCACCCCAGCATACAGCCCCCTCAGAAGGAGAACCAGGACAAAGGTCAAAACCATCACAACCTGGCCTGGAAACGTCCCCTCTAACTTACAGGACTACTTCACACGGACACACTGGGACTTGTTTGAACACCAGGACCTGGAACCATTCAAAGGGACGGTACTGGATTACTTCAGGTTCTGTATCGTGCATGTGACTGTCAGCAAAAAATCCGGGCTTTCCCTAATTCAGAGACCCTGGATGAACAGCCAGGTCCGCTTCTTAAAAGACTCGACGCTGTCTTCAGGTCAGGCGACAGGGGTCTGTACAGTGCTGCTTGAGTGGACCTGAAGAGAGGAATAAAAAGCGCCAAGTCAGACTACAGGAGAAAAATAGTCCCATCTGTCCAGCAACAACACACGAGGGGTATGGCAGGGCATTCAGAACATCCAATCTTCTCTGGCCCTGCTACCCACACCGAATCCCAGCTCGACCCAGTTCACTGTGCAGGAGCATGAAGTACGGAGGGTGCTTTTGGCAGTGAACCCCAGGAAGACTGGTGGACCAGATAGAGTACCGGAAAAGGTGTGCCTACTTTTCAACCTTTCCTGGCCCAAGCATTAATCCCTCCCTGCCTGAAGACAGCCAGAATCATCCCTGGGCCAAAGAAGTCATCAAATACCAGCCTGATAGATTACCGCCCAGTGGCCCTCACATCGGTAATCATGAAGTGCTTCGAGAAGCTGGTCCTCCAACACATCAGAGACCAGCTCCTCTCCACTTTCAACACCCACCAATTTACATATCGGGCAAACAGATCCAAGGAAGACGCCATCGTGGCAGCTCTCCATCTGTACTGAGCCACCTGGAGCAGCAGCAGAGCTACACACACATGCTTTTTGTGGATTACAGCTCAGCATTCATTAAAAACTTCCAGAACACACAAATTTCCAAACTGCACACCCTGGACCTCCCCCCTCTCCCATGTTCCTGGATAAAGGACTTTCTAACAAACCTTCTCCAGACAGTGAGACTTGGGCCCCGTCGCTCCTCCAGCCGCACGATGAATACTGGCTACCCACAGGGCTGTGTGCTGAGCCCTCTCCTGTACTGCCTCTAAACCCATGACTGCAGCCCGGGCCACCAATACAACAACCTCATCGTCAAGTTTATTGACGACACCACCGTGGTCTGACTCATCTCAGGCGGAGATGAGGCAGCTTACAAAGAGGAAGTCCTGAAGTTGACAGCCTGGTGTTCACAGAACAACCTCTCACTAAACACCCAGGAAAAAAAAGAGATCATTGTCGACTTCAGGAGAAACAGGACCGACCCAGCCCCTCTCTACATCAACGGCGAGCGTGTGGAGAGGGTCCTCACCTTCAGGTTCCTTGGTGTCCTCTTCTCTGCTGATCTCTCTTAGTCAGAGAACGTCATAGCTGTTATCAAGAGAGTGGAGCAGCGACTTCACTTCCTGAGGGCCCTCAGGAAGAACAACCTGGACACTAACCTGCTGCTGACCTAGTACCATTCATACATCAAGAGCCTGCTGATATACTGCATCACAGTATGGTACAGCAGCTGCACTGAGGCAGACAGGGTGAGGCTTCAGAGGGCAGTCAAAGCGACACAAAGAATCATCGGCTGACCCCCCTCCATCTCCTGCTGCATCAGCAGAGTGAGAAACATCATCAAGGACAGCTCACACCCTGGCTTTGAACTGTTTGACTGGCTGCCTTCTGGCATGTGCTACAGGTGCACCAAGGAGAGGACAAATAGACTCAAAAACAGCTTCTTTGCCAAAGCAGTCACCACCCTGAGCTCAACTGGACTCTAACTGTGCAATACCCTCACCTCTGTGCAACACAATGTCATTATAACAATATGTGTAAAATATTTTACATTTCTATTATATTTATTTAAATGTCCTCTACTTTGACTGCCACTATATCGTGGTGGAGGGGTTTGTTTGTCCCAATGACCCTAGGAGCTATGTTGTCTGGGGTTTCATGCCCCTGGTAGGGTCACCCATGGCAAAAAGGTCCTTAGGGGAGGAACCAGACAAAGAGCAGTCCAACAACCCCTATTGAGGAAAATATCATTGGAGCCCAGCTTCCCTAGCCAAGACGTGGGTCACTAAGGCCCCCCTCTGGAGCCAGGCCTGGGGTGGGGGCACGGCGGCAAGCGCCTGGTGGCCAGGCCTTCGACCATGGGGCTTTGTCGGGCTCAGCCCGAAAGGACGACATGGGCCCCCCTTCCAGCAGACCCACCACCTGCATGAAGGGCCGTAGGGGTCGGGTGCCGTGTGAGTTGGGCGGCGGCCGGGGATGGGGACCTTGGCGGTTGGATCCTCGGCTTCAGAAGCTAGCCCTGGGGACATGGAACGTCACTTCTTTGGCGGGGAAGGAACCTGATCTTGTTCGTGAGGTTGAGCGGTTCCAACTAGATATAGTTGGACTCACCTCTACTCACAGCCTGAGTTCTGGAACCAGTATCCTTGAGAAGGGCTGAACTCTCTTCCAGTCTGGAGTTGCTCATGGTGAGAGGCGCCAGGCAGGAGTGGGCATACTAATTGCCCCCCGGCTCTGCGCCTGTACGTTGGGGTTTACCCAGGTGAACGAAAGGGTAACCTTCCTTCACCTCCTTTTTGGAGACACTACCGGTGATTCTCTTGTTCTGCTAGGGGGCTAAAACGCTCATGTGGGCTGCAACAGTGTGACATGGAGGGGCGTGATTGGGAGGAACGGCTTCCCTGAATGGTCGTTTGTTATTGGACTTCTGTGGTCGTCGCGGATTGTCCATAACGAACACCATGTTCAGGCATAAAAGTGTCCATATGCTCACCTGGCATGGGGGCACTCTAGGCAGCGGTTTGATGATTGACTTTGTAATCGTGTCGTCGGAATTGCGTTCGCAGGTCTTGGACACTCGGGTGAAGAGAGGGGCGGGGCTGTCAACTGATGACCACCTGGTGGTGAGTCGGCTCAGATGGCGGGGGAGGTTTCCGGTCAGGCCAGGCAGGCCCAAACGTGTAGTGAGGGTCTACTGGGAGCTCCTGGCTGAGTCCCCTATCCGAAAGAGTTTCAACTCCAACCTCCAAGAGAGCTTCCACCACGTCACGGGGGAGGCGGGGGACATTGAGTCTGAATGGGTTCTGTTCCGTGCTTCTATTGTTGAGGTGGCTGCTCCTCCGCATTGAGAGGAGTCAGCATAGGTGGCTAGGGCACCTAGTCAGGCTGCGCCCTGGAAGACTCCATGGTGAGGTATTTCGGGCATCTCCCACTGGGAGGAGACCCCGGGTTAGACCCAGGATGCGTTGGAGGGACTATGTGTCCCGGCTCTCCCGGGAGCGCCTCGGAATCCTCCCAGAGGAGCTGGTGGACATGGCCGGGGAAAGGGAAGTCTGGGTTTCCCTGCCCCCGCGACCCGACTTCGGATAAGCGGCAAGAAGATTGATGGATGGATTATTTAAAAGTGCTATATCATCACCACGGTCAATTATCTAGAAATATTATTTTCTGTTTATACTCAATATGCGTATACATTTTTTATTTCCTGCAGATCCTTCACATAGGTTAATTCTGTTTATTTCTGTATATATTTTTAGAGATTTTTTTTAGTTTTTTTTTTTTTTTTGAATGGCATTGAAAGGAGTGGTCTTCCAATATCATTGTAAAATGTGTATAATGACAAGGAATTCTATTTTATTCTATTCTATTCTATGTCATCAGATTTAATTGTTTCCACATCTTTTAAACCAGAGGAGGGTGTGTGATGCTTTGTCGGATACAGTGAATATTGATGGTTATTGTTTTTGTAACTGTCCATGACGTTTTGCTTATACTGGCAAGAACCAAATGTATAAATGTGTACATTTTCATGAATTAAACATCAGGTTTTCATGAATAATTATGTCATAATTTTAGCAATCTTCTGGGACAATCAAAGTTCTCTACAGAAGAATAAAAAACAACAATAAAAGAGCATACATGGGCAAGCAACAAATCACAAACATTGACTAAAAACACAGAAACACCCAAAATGAGAGGACTAAATGACTGGGAAAGCTAATGAGTATAGGTCAGTTTTTAATCTTGATTTAATGGTGGAGACAGTGGGGTACAATCTGATGTCTGAGGGTAAATGTTTCCAGAGTCGGGGAGCAGCTACAGCAAAGGCCCTATAACCTTTCTGTTTCAGGCGAGATGGAGGTACATTCAATAGTCCTTTACCAACTGACCTGAGGGCTGACTGGTACTGGAGAAGCTCCCTGATGTAGCCAGGTGCCTGTCCATTAAGAGCCTTAAAAACCAAGAGTAAAACTTTAAAATTAATTCTAAAATGAACGGGGAGCCAGCGCAGGGATCCCAAAACAGGTGTAATATGTTCACGCTTCCTTGTACTAGTCATCAGTCGTGCTGCAACATTTTGAACCAACTGCTGACATGAAAGTAAGGACAGAAGGAGGCCGAAGTAAAGAGAATTACAGTAATCTAGGAGAGATGTTATGAATGCATGGATAACTTTTTCCAGGTTGTTATATGATAAGGATTTAAGGTGGGAGATGATTTGTAACTGGTAAAAACTGTTCTTAACAACAGAGCTTATCTATCTGTCAAGGCAGTTTCTGGCATGGGATTTTACAAACGGGGTGAGGTGATGTCATCAAGAGACTTTCTAGCACCTTCACAGGTTGTCCACGAGGGGACGCCAGAGCTTCAATCCGGCTGGAGGAGCTCCTCACCTGGGCTCCTCTACAGATGGGGAGCAGGGATCCAGCTACTCGTTGCCTGAGTGTTTGTTACTCCTGGTAATGTTACCTATTCTCAGCGCCAGTCTCTAGTTTTTCTAGTTGTTTGATGTTTTGTTTATTTGTTACTTTGTCTCACCCGTGCAACCTGTTAAATCCCATTGTTCTCACCTCTTCAGGTTCACTTCACTTGTGCTCACACCCGCTCCGTTCATGATCAACTGGATTCCACACCACTCTGTTTCCTGCTCTCAGTGCTCAGCTTGATCTGCCCGCTCCAGCCATTCACCATCTGCCTCACGCCCCTCTGGACAACAACCACCTGGATTCAGCTGGAAAGTCTTTCCACTCACCCTTCCCTGGCGTCAACACTTATCAACAACAGTAAGCACCATATCAAATCATCTCCGCACTGGTTTCTACTGCTCACCTTCTCCGTCTCACCTCCAGAAGTCTCCGGTTTACCACGTCGTTCTCAGTTACCTAGATTCCCCTTCCGTTCCCTGCTGTGATCATTGCTTCCCGTCTCAAGAAACATCCACATTCACAAATAAACTTTGTTATCATTGTACTCCTGGGAGTCCTCTGTTTATGTGGGTCAGATACCTGAAAACTATGACAGGTGAGCTAGTTTGCTTGCAACAGTGCTGATACATGTGGGGGGACCAAAGATGATGACTTCTGTTTTTTTCTTCACTGTTTAAGTGGAGATAGTTATTTGACATCCATAATTTAATATCTGCAAGACAGTCCAGGAGAGACTGTGAAGAGTTAGTGGATTTTAGTGGGAGGTACAATTGTGAGTCATCTGCATAAAAGTGAAAAGAGATATTATACTTCGTAATTAAGTTGCCAAGGGGGAGCATGTACAGGCTGAAGAGCAAAGGACCTAGGATGGACCCCTGAGGGACCCCACTGGACACTGAGGCAGTGGATGAGGAGAAGTGATCAATGGACACAGAAAATGTCCTATGATCAAGATAGGAACTAAACTACTTCAGGGCTGTCCCCTTAATTCCTACCCAATGTTCAAGGCAGGTAAGAAGAATGTTGTGATCTACCGTGTCAAATGCGGCACTGAGATCCAATAAAATCCGGATTGCATTTCCACCTGAATCTAGAGTGCGCAGCAGATCGTTTGTTACTTTAAGTAAGGCATTTCCGGTCTGTAGAGAGCTCTAAAGCCAGACTGAAAGGGTTTCAAAATATTGAATGTTTTTAAAAATGGTAGCAATTGAGAAAGAACAGCTTTTTCTAGCACTTAGAGATGGGTCGATAATTTTTTAGGCATTTAACATCAAGATTCTGCTTTTTAAGCAGGGGCTGGACAACCGCATGCCTAAAACAAGAAGGGACTGCGCCAGAGACCAGGCAACAATTAATAATCACCAAAATGCTGGGACCAGTCGAATCAAATGCATCTTTGATAATACTGGGGGGGACAGCATCATGAGGGGATGAAGTGGGTTTCATATGTTTTACTAAGTCACTCAGTTCAGCAAAAGACATACGTTAAAATTGGTGAAATGTGGCTAAAGCACCATAACAAACTGGAGGGGTCTCAAACAAAAGAGGGGAGAACTGAGATCTAATTATATCAATTTTGCTCATAAAGAAATTTAGAAAATCCTCACAGATACCAGTAGAAGCTTCAAAATCAGATGAAATTGGGTGCTTGATGACAGAGTTAATTGTACTAAACAAGACTTTAGGCCTGTCAGCATGTCTATTAATTAAGTCCGAGAGGTGTTTTGCTCTGGCTTTTTTGGCTGCAGTCTGAAAATTTACCAGGGACAATTTAAAGATTTCCAATGAGACAGTGAGACGGTCTTTTTCCATCTCCGTTCAGCCTTCCTACTGGCCTGTCTCAAAGTGAGAGTTTCTCCATCTAACCGGTATTGAGATTTAAGTTTGGGGTGACTATATTTGAGGGGGGCTATAGAATCAAGTATGGATGAACAGGAGTAGATAAATAAGTCAGGTAATTTATCTGAACTAGGGATCTGGGTTGCAGCGGAAATATAAAAGCTACAGCGTTATTATAAAAACTGTTTGAAAACTGCTCTACAGTACGTGGGGTAATGTGGCGAGAATAGCGACCTGGGGTTTTGGCAAATTGTGGTAAAAGGAGGACATTATAGTCAAATACAACACGTTTATGATCCGAGAAAGTAGCATCATCAATTATTATGTTATCAACAGGGAACCCATAAGATAAAATAAGATCCAGAACATTTCCCTGTATGTGCGTGGCCTCCTTTATGTGTTGTGTCAGACCAAAGGCTTCTAGCACACCACAAAACTCCTTAACTAAGGGTTTGCCTGGACAACAAACATAGATATTAAAGTCACCCAGTACTAACAGCCGATCCTTTGCCATTAATAGATTTGAGAGAAGTTCCGAGAATTCCTTTATAAAATCCTTATTAGATTTAGGAGGTCGGTAAATCAAAGTGCAAGTCAGTGGAGATGTAGGAGAGTCCACTTTTACATATTGCAGTTCAAAAAAGAATAGTTTCCAACAGAGAGTTTATGTATTTTAAGATGATTGCCAAAAACAAGAGCAACTCCATCACCTCTTCCAGACGATCTCGGAGTGCTAATGAATGAACAGTCCTTTGGACAGATCTCACCAAAGAAAGATGACTCACCAGCTCCAGCACCAATCCATGTCTCAGTTAGGAACAGTAAATCCAGATCACGTTGTAAGAAAAAGTCATTTAAAATTAAGGACTTGTTTGACATGGACCTGTTATTAACCATGGCCACCTTTATCATCAAATGAGCCGCTGCTTGGCGGTGTCCAGAGTAATCCAGCTAGGGGATGTTCAGGTGATTCACACCGCCGACTTCTGATACACAGTCTACGAGCAGTAGGCCTGGCAGAGCAGGTGAGCGGTGGGCTCTGACACAGAGTGGTGGAAAGGTCTACGTGGCAGGTGTATCGCGGATCCCAAGAGCGCCGAGACAGGCTCTGGAAGGTTCACGGCAAACAGACATGACCATGGGCGTGTAAGCCAACAAGCCATTACTCTCTTGATCACTCACTCGGAAGCCACCGCGTTTGCCCCTCCGTCTCCGCTTCTTGCGGTAAGAGATGCAGCAAGATAATCGACGTACACACTCACGATCGTATGTCAATAAAGAGGCATCGGAACAATGCCAGATCAGTACCAATACAATCACGAACAGATGAAACACATATCGCACAGGCAAGAGCTGACGGGAAGCCGACAAACACACTGGCGCCATGTTGCCCAAACACAAAATATTTAACCAAAAGTTGAAACTTGAGTTACCATTTCAGAAATTAAATTAGTTAGAAATTTATAGTCACATATGGATACATTGTTGTGATCAACAGATGATCAGACTTCATGTTTCACAGCATGTTATAAGAACAAAAATATAATTGAGTAAGGATCTGCAAAAGCAAGGTAAGGGCAACTGTAGCTGTAACCAATTGTAATTTAAACTGCATTCTTGAGGCTGTAGTCACAAGCACCCTGAGTAGTTATCAGTAGGAAAATGGTACGAAAATTCATTTGATACAGTATAAATGAGAGCTTGCTAAACTTCAACATGGCAAACTCTCCAGCAGACCTGCATTATGCAACAGCACCGCTGCTGAAAATGAACTTCGAAGATTGGTGATATAAGGGTCACAATCCATGCGGTTCACCTTCAGTCTATATCAGTTTAAAAGAAGCCCCACACACAGTAAATTTTGAAGAGTAAATTTTACTCAATTTGAGTAAAATGTTACTACCAAAAATATAGTATTTGTTCCCAGTCCAAAAATACTAAAATTTACTCTTGCAAAAGAGGTACATTTTCAGAGTTGTTTAAATACTCTATACAGAGTTCATATTTTACTCCACAACATTAAAATTTACTCAATATAGCATGAACTGAGAACAACACTATTAAACTCAATACATAGTTGTATTTTACACTGTACAAAGTAGTAACTGGCTCAAAATAGTCTTCTAATTCAACTATGAATGGAGTTGTATTTCACACAATAAAGAGTCTGGATTAAAATGTTTGAAAAAAAAAAGACCAGAAATGAATATTCAACAGTGCACTTTTATTTTTCTTAAATGCATAAAACATGCACTGAGCAACTAGTACAGGACCGCATTATATATTACACAAACAAATTAAAATGACCTGCAAACGTGCAACAAAAGTCTCCATGAATAAGGCTACATGGCAGAGTAATCAAAATGAAGGGGAAAAAAAGTATTTCAGGGTGACACACCCCTATAATTTCACAATAAAAAGAAAATATTGCAAACAGGTATCCACAATATCACCACACTGGTAGATGCATTTGCATTAGCCTGATGGCCTGTGCAAATAAAACAAAACATGTCTATATCAAATCAGTGCAAACTCAAGGTCCTCAAATAAAAACATGTTTTCAGCATATAGAAAAACAAAACAAAAACAATCATTGCAGCATTCGAGCTCTCATCTCTTTGACCCTAGGATTTACTTTGGTTTTAGCAGCATCAATCTGGTAAACAGCGGTTTGCAAGAAGTGGTAGCCATTGGCCAAATCCCTGTTGTATGAGGTAGCGAAGACAAAATGAGCTTTAGAAAGCTCATCAAAAGAGGCAAGAGAATCAGGTGACTGACACGGGATTGCATGTTTGTAAATCACAGTGAAATACTTGTGTATGATGCTCCTTTGGGTCCCCACAGCCAGTAGATAGGGTTGAAGGCTCTCTATGATGCTGTACAGATGCCCCTTAACACTGGTCCCAGTCTCTGACGAAAAAACTTAAATAGTCTTGCTGTTAAAATGTATCTGTTGCAGCTTAGGTCACAATAATTACTACCAGAATCACTTATTGCCCTAAAATCCAAGATGAACAATAACATTTTCAGCCATATATTTTTTATTCTGTTAAATGAAAAATAAATAAACAATCATATCAGCTGAGGCCGATGGTGACAGATCTGTGGGGAGCAAAATCAGATAAATATCAAAGGGCATCTGCTGATTACAGATGAGCATGGTCATAGCATGATTTTACAGACAGAACAGTGAGCCTTCTTAAACTTTAAACTTTATCATTACCTTAATAAATTTCACAAAGTGGTCAATGCCTTGTCTGGCGGAGAACTTTCCTGGTCTTTTGTTGCGGCCATGAGGTATGGTGGCATAAGGAGCAAGATGGATGACATCTCACTGTCCCATCCTGAAAATACAAGAAAATTCAGGGAGACATTTTAACTAAACGGTTCATATCTTGTTTCTAAAGCATTTCCTATTCCATAATTATTATTTATTTAACTTGAGTGCATCAGCTTCCAGTTTTTCTGTTGATTCTGCATTATGAAGGAGATCCTCAAGATCAAATGTCTGGGTGAGACCACGGCTTTGTTCTGCCTATATTGAGTAGGCCACTTCTCCAGGAATTTTGCAGAGATGTCATCACCAAACATCAGACTAAAATCCTGCTCTATCTGCTGACAAGATCAAGAATCAAGAATCATTTTATTTATATAGCGCCAATTTACAACAGGTGTCGTCTCAAGGCACTTCACAAAAAAATCAATTAAAATGAAAGATACACTCTAACAAATCAATTTGAAAAAGTTTCCAATCTAAGGAACCCGAGCAGATTGCATCGAGTCATTGACTTGCAGCATTCACTCCTCTGGAATCAGCAGGAAGAAACAATGGCTTGTGTTGTCGTTGACTTTACAGCAATCCCTCATACTGAGCATGCCTGTAGCGACAGTGGAGAGGAAAAACTCCCCTTTAACAGGAAGAAACCTCCAGCAGAACCAGGCTCAGTACAAGCAGCCATCTGCCACGACCGACTGGGGGTTTGAAAAGACAGAAAGCTAAATTAGAAGCACAGGATACTGAAATAAAAGAGTTTATAGCAGCAGTTGTAGAACGTCACTGGAAGCATCTCAGCCCATG